>OY986050.1:39388420-39689691 GCA_963920205.1 Stenodema calcarata
CCTCTTTCAGCAAACGGGATAGATCAAGTTTGACATCTGTGATTGGGGTTGCCATTCTGAATATGAAGAGTTGATTTTAATCTGTATTTGGCTTTAGAGGTGCGTAGACGATTGATTTATTATTTATTTGCAAGGCCCCACGTTGGGCGCCAATTTTGTTACCCCCGTTCTGTAGTGGGTAACTTAGAGTATTAGTTGTTGTCACTAATTCCCTCCGTTGACTCCGGCTAGCACAGTGAAGATGGGAGGGTTCGCATTTCAAAATTCAGGAATGAACGTAAAAACAAAGAGGTGGGCGCCAGTCCGCTTGTGGTTGTGGGCAGAATGAAATTAACTTGAAAATTGATCACCAAGTGTACAAAAGGTAAAAACGGACAAATACCTATCGTAACTGGGTGATCTTGCCCGAAAACTAGTATGCTGGATTGCAAAAAATGAAAACTAACTCTCACCCTCTGCGGGTGCGTTTTGTACAGGATGGATGTTCTCAAAAAAAATTCAAAACACAATTTTAAAAGAATGCATATGGTATAATGGTCAAGAAATGGCAAATGAAATGGTACTTGGCCCTTCACTGAGGGAAGTAAAAAAATATGCCCAATCGGGGTAATGTACGAGGTACTTCTGTACCAAGACTGGATGAAACAGAAAAGAAAAAGTCCCTATGGTGCACCAACCTATCTTATTGCCCTAACCTAATCTTAACTAAATTATTATTAAATCTCCTTATATCTAAGTCTTAAAATACGTGGCTCATATAGGTGATGCTCCCTAGATCGATTTCCTGACGTTTCAGTAGTTAGGTAAGTGTGTATAGATTCGACGGACAATTCTGGAGGTTCAGGGACTGAAACCTGCAGTAAAGGGCTGACCTTGAAGCTCCTACACAGACAATAAAATCCCTTTGGTTAGAATTAACCAGAAAAAAATGGATACCTACTGATAACAGATAGGTAAGTATATAAAAAAAATAATTCAATATTTCCCAAAATAAATCTGAATTACCACAATGTGGAGCTTCCTGTGCGTCCAGTTTTTATTTCTGGTTTAAAAGGAGTATTCTGGTATACGTGCAATCATTTCCAGTGAAATTGGAGCTTCAGGTCACAAAGCAGCTAAAACATAAAGCTAAATGTCAGTCTCGTCCTTTGGAGTCTTTAGTTATTCTTGAAATCGTAGTTATTTGGAATATTTAGTTATCTTTAGTTAATCGTATGTATTTTACTATTATCCTTTCCATAAATTATTTCCACTCATGTACGGTAGTAGGTGTGATTACAACTATCACAGGCAGAAGGCCTATACGATTCATTAGTTTCCAGCTTATAATTAATTACCTTCTTACAGTAAGTCGTAGATAAATTCTCTGGACAACCTGCCACTCATCAATTATCCTTTCAGCAATAGGCTCTTCAGCAAAAGAAGATAGGGTACCTTAGAAACCAATACAATTTCGCATAAATATTTTCTAAGTACATCTCCATTGCAAATATTTTAGTTGTAAATTACTTGATGATCAATTCAATTTAATTTACCAACTTGTAATTGTTTTAGTACCAACAGAGGTACCCACATACCTGTAAAAACAAAATATCCTGCTCACGCGCAGTAATCCCTCCAAATCGCCCACGTGTGGAAAAAACGTCGTTTTCACAAAGAAAATCCTGCCAAGCAGTACAATCAGGTTTCAACACCTCCGGGGGCTTGGACTGACTGTCTTCAGGTTTGCAGGCACTTGTATCAGCTAGGTCGAGACAGTGGAGAAGGGGGGTGAGGAAGTTCACTGGTTAATGACGCTACACGTCTTATCACAGGTTGAGGTCCGACTCGTCTTACAACGTAACAACCTATTCCTATAATTCCACTGCAAGTGGCCACATCGAAAGTACCCTTGAATAAAATTTTCCCTCCTGCCCGTGCCGTCTCTGTATTAATCGTCTCCGGGTTAGCAATTATTTTAAATAAATTACATTTGTTTTTCACTGGTTACATGAAATATACACTAGGTTCAGACATTGGATATTGGCTGTAATCCTCTGCTTATCTGTTTGTTTATTTCAAACTCCTATCAATTACATGTTACATTTTTTATATTCTCATGAATTTCCCGATTCCCCCCCCCCCCCCCCAACATAGAACCACCACTGGCGAGCCGCATTATCTTCATCAATTCCTGAGGAGTGTGGACTGGGACATCTTTTGTGCAGACTCGATGGCACTATGCATCGAATCTACTACCATCTGAGTGTGTCAGGACCCAAGGATTTCTTTTTTCAATTACGCTGATCTTTGGGTCGGAGTTAACAATAAATAGCAACAATTCAGCAATGTTCCTACCCACTGAGTCTGTGCAGAAATTAGGGAGGTGAAAGTGATCAAATTGGACTTGATCATTTTGGTTTATTATCTTCGATAATGAACCATTGGAATCGACCAAAGAAAAACGTTTTAAAATTTTACGTTTCAGGATACGTAGATTCAGAAAATCTAATTAAAAAACAAACAGTCTGCCGGACTTTGCCCAGTTAGCGTTGTGCTAAAAATTCAAAATTTAATAACTCGAACAATTCAAATGGAACGGTATATTTTTTAGTTCACATTTACACAGAGCTTACTGTTTACACATTTTTAAGACCATCCGCAGCTTTGTACGACCAGCTCTTCGTTCACAATAAGGCTCAAAGGTTGAGCCGATTTAAACCTGTCAACACGATCGTGAATCAAACGGTTGAAATACAGGCCAATGTTCATATCAAGGAACAGCTGTTTGGAACATCACATGGTTTTTGTGATTTAGATGTTTTTGATCTGAGGTAGTTTTTGTGCTACGGAATGAAAGTAATTTCGAATGTTTGTTGGTAGGTTCCTACTTCATTAAATGAAGTTCTATAGAATAAATAAATTTTATAGAAAAATTATTCCTGTCGTAGGTAGGAGGAATTAAAAATCCCAGAATTATATCGGTACGTTTTATGAATAATTCATCTTCTCTATCATTCAGGTTCTGCACAAAGAAGATAATAAACCGGTGTGTCACAAATTTGCAGAGTTTTTTTGTTTTTTTTTTTTCACTCGGAAGTGTTTTCCGTCAATGCTTCCACAACAATGAGGGAATTTCCCTTTTGCAGAACATTCATCTGCTACAGCTATGAATTCTTCAGTACTCGGAAATTTCATGTGCTTGGGTTGTAACTTCTTCCAAATGGCTGCACAAATCTCAAGCACGATGTTCGCAACCGCTGTTTTTGAAATCCTGTACGTGAATGCAAGTTGTCGAAATGAGAGCCCAGTAGCTAAAAACCTGAAATTAACCATACAATTATGCAGTTGTTGGTAAATTATCATTGAGCTATTTGTCAATATTCAGATATTGGTGAGATTTTCTTAAATTTAATAAAATTATGACAAATTGAGTAGTGCTTAGTCGTGTCGCCCTCATATGACACGCCAAAACTCTGTATAGAGGTACCTACCTCAAGTAGGTACCCACCTAGATCTAGGTGGGTACCTACTTGAGGTAGGTACCTGCGGATCGAGGTGTGTGATTGAGAACGAGTGGACTCAAATAGGTACATCGTGAAAACGAAAAAAAGTTAACTTCAAGTCGACTAGAGGTGTTTATTTAGGTTCGCATGGACCTTCAAGAAGAGCAATTGTCGACTCAAATTCATCGAGAAAACGAAAAAACGTAGACTTCATATCGACTCGAGGTGTTTATTTGAGTTCGAATGGACCTTCCAGAAGAGCAATTGTCGACTCAAATATATCGTGAAAACGAAAAAAAGTTGACTTCATATCGACTCGACGTGTATATTTGAGTTCGAATGGACCATCAAGAAGAGCAATTGTCGACTCAAATACACCGTGAAAACGAAAAAAAGTTGACTTCATATCGACTCGACGTGTTTATTTGAGTTCGAATGGACCATCAAGAAGAGCAAATGTCGACTCAAATTCATCGAGAAAACGAAAAAAAGTTGACTTCATATCGACTCGACGTGTTTATTTGAGTTCGAATGGACCTTCAAGAAGAGCAAATGTCGACTCAAATTCATCGAGAAAACGAAAAAAAGTTGACTTCATATCGACTCGACGTGTTTATTTGAGTTCGAATGGACCATCAAGAAGAGCAAATGTCGACTCAAATTCATCGAGAAAACGAAAAAAAGTTGACTTCATATCGACTCGACGTGTTTATTTGAGTTCGAATGGACCATCAAGAAGAGCAAATGTCGACTCAAATTCATCGAGAAAACGAAAAAAAGTTGACTTCATATCGACTCGACGTGTTTATTTGAGTTCGAATGGACCATCAAGAAGAGCAATTGTCGACTCAAATACATCGAGAAAATGCATAAAAGTAGACTTCATATCGACTAGAGATGTTTATTTGAGTTCGAATGGACCTTCAAGAAGAGCAAATGTCGACTAAAATTCATCGAGAAAACGAATAAAAGTAGACTTCATATCGACTCGAGGTGTTTATTTGAGTTCGAATGGATCTTCAAGAAGATGAATTGTCGACGCAAATACATCGTGAAGACGAAAAAAAGTGGACTTCATATCGACTAGAGATGTTTATTTGAGTTCGAATGAACCTTCAAGAAGAGCAATTGTCGACTCAAATACATCGAGAAAATGAATATAAGTAGACTTCATATCGACTCGAGGTGTTTATTTGAGTTCGAATGGACCTTCAAGAAGAGCAAATGTCGACTCAAATTCATCGAGAAAACGAAAAAACGTAGACTTCATATCGACTCGAGGTGTTTATTTGAGTTCGAATGGACCTTCAAGAAGAGCAAATGTCGACTCAAATTCATCGAGAAAACGAAAAAACGTAGACTTCATATCGACTCGAAGTGTTTATTTGAGTTCGAATGGACCTGCGAGAAGAGCAATTGTCGACTCAAATACATCGAGAAAATGAAAAAACGTAGACTTCATATCGACTCGAGGTGTTTATTTGAGTTCGAATGGACCTTCAAGAAGAGCAATTGTCGACTCAAATTCATAGAGAAAACGAAAAAAAAAGTAGACTTCATATCGACTAGAGGTGTTTATTTGAGTTCGAATGGACCTTCAAGAAGAGCAAATGTCGACTCAAATTCATCGAGAAAACGAAAAAACGTAGACTTCATATCGACTCGAGGTGTTTATTTGAGTTCGAATGAAACTTCAAGAAGAGCAATTGTCGACTAAAATTCATCGAGAAAACGAATAAAAGTAGACTTCATATCGACTCGAGGTGTTTATTTGAGTTCGAATGGATCTTCAAGAAGATGAATTGTCGACGCAAATACATCGTGAAGACGAAAAAAAGTGGACTTCATATCGACTAGAGATGTTTATTTGAGTTCGAATGAACCTTCAAGAAGAGCAATTGTCGACTCAAATACATCGAGAAAATGAATATAAGTAGACTTCATATCGACTCGAGGTGTTTATTTGAGTTCGAATGGACCTTCAAGAAGAGCAAATGTCGACTCAAATTCATCGAGAAAACGAAAAAACGTAGACTTCATATCGACTCGAGGTGTTTATTTGAGTTCGAATGGACCTTCAAGAAGAGCAAATGTCGACTCAAATTCATCGAGAAAACGAAAAAACGTAGACTTCATATCGACTCGAAGTGTTTATTTGAGTTCGAATGGACCTGCGAGAAGAGCAATTGTCGACTCAAATACATCGAGAAAATGAAAAAACGTAGACTTCATATCGACTCGAGGTGTTTATTTGAGTTCGAATGGACCTTCAAGAAGAGCAATTGTCGACTCAAATTCATAGAGAAAACGAAAAAAAAAGTAGACTTCATATCGACTAGAGGTGTTTATTTGAGTTCGAATGGACCTTCAAGAAGAGCAAATGTCGACTCAAATTCATCGAGAAAACGAAAAAACGTAGACTTCATATCGACTCGAGGTGTTTATTTGAGTTCGAATGAAACTTCAAGAAGAGCAATTGTCGACTCAATTCATCGAGAAAATGAATAAAAGTAGACTTCATATCGACTCGAGGTGTTTATTTGAGTTCGAATGGACCTTCAAGAAGAGCAAATGTCGACTCAAATTCATCGAGAAAACGAAAAAACGTAGACTTCATATCGACTCGAGGTGTTTATTTGAGTTCGAATGAAGCTTCAAGAAGAGCAATTGTCGACTCAAATTCATCGAGAAAATGAATAAAAGTAGACTTCATATCGACTCGAGGTGTTTATTTGAGTTCGAATGGACCTTCAAGAAGAGCAAATGTCGACTCAAATTCATCGAGAAAACGAAAAAACGTAGACTTCATATCGACTCGAGGTGTTTATTTGAGTTCGAATGGACCTTCAAGAAGAGCAAATGTCGACTCAATTTCACCGAGAAAAAGAACAGACGTAGACTTGATATCGACTTCATATCGAAGAGCAAATGTCGACTCAAATTCATCGAGAAAACGAAAAAAGGTAGACTTCATATCGACTCGAGGTGTTTATTTGAGTTCGAATGGACCTTCAAGAAGAGCAAATGTCGACTCAAATTCATCGAGAAAACGAAAAAACGTAGACTTCATATCGACTCGAGGTGTTTATTTGAGTTCGAATGGACCTTCAAGAAGAGCAAATGTCGACTCAAATTCATCGAGAAAACGAAAAAACGTAGACTTCATATCGACTCGAAGTGTTTATTTGAGTTCGAATGGACCTGCGAGAAGAGCAATTGTCGACTCAAATACATCGAGAAAATGAAAAAACGTAGACTTCATATCGACTCGAGGTGTTTATTTGAGTTCGAATGGACCTTCAAGAAGAGCAATTGTCGACTCAAATTCATAGAGAAAACGAAAAAAAAAGTAGACTTCATATCGACTAGAGGTGTTTATTTGAGTTCGAATGGACCTTCAAGAAGAGCAAATGTCGACTCAAATTCATCGAGAAAACGAAAAAACGTAGACTTCATATCGACTCGAGGTGTTTATTTGAGTTCGAATGAAACTTCAAGAAGAGCAATTGTCGACTCAATTCATCGAGAAAATGAATAAAAGTAGACTTCATATCGACTCGACGTGTTTATTTGAGTTCGAATGGACCATCAAGAAGAGCAAATGTCGACTCAAATTCATCGAGAAAACGAAAAAAAGTTGACTTCATATCGACTCGACGTGTTTATTTGAGTTCGAATGGACCTTCAAGAAGAGCAAATGTCGACTCAAATTCATCGAGAAAACGAAAAAAAGTTGACTTCATATCGACTCGACGTGTTTATTTGAGTTCGAATGGACCATCAAGAAGAGCAAATGTCGACTCAAATTCATCGAGAAAACGAAAAAAAGTTGACTTCATATCGACTCGACGTGTTTATTTGAGTTCGAATGGACCATCAAGAAGAGCAAATGTCGACTCAAATTCATCGAGAAAACGAAAAAAAGTTGACTTCATATCGACTCGACGTGTTTATTTGAGTTCGAATGGACCATCAAGAAGAGCAATTGTCGACTCAAATACATCGAGAAAATGCATAAAAGTAGACTTCATATCGACTAGAGATGTTTATTTGAGTTCGAATGGACCTTCAAGAAGAGCAAATGTCGACTAAAATTCATCGAGAAAACGAATAAAAGTAGACTTCATATCGACTCGAGGGGTTTATTTGAGTTCGAATGGATCTTCAAGAAGATGAATTGTCGACGCAAATACATCGTGAAGACGAAAAAAAGTGGACTTCATATCGACTAGAGATGTTTATTTGAGTTCGAATGAACCTTCAAGAAGAGCAATTGTCGACTCAAATACATCGAGAAAATGAATATAAGTAGACTTCATATCGACTCGAGGTGTTTATTTGAGTTCGAATGGACCTTCAAGAAGAGCAAATGTCGACTCAAATTCATCGAGAAAACGAAAAAACGTAGACTTCATATCGACTCGAGGTGTTTATTTGAGTTCGAATGGACCTTCAAGAAGAGCAAATGTCGACTCAAATTCATCGAGAAAACGAAAAAACGTAGACTTCATATCGACTCGAAGTGTTTATTTGAGTTCGAATGGACCTGCGAGAAGAGCAATTGTCGACTCAAATACATCGAGAAAATGAAAAAACGTAGACTTCATATCGACTCGAGGTGTTTATTTGAGTTCGAATGGACCTTCAAGAAGAGCAATTGTCGACTCAAATTCATAGAGAAAACGAAAAAAAAGTAGACTTCATATCGACTAGAGGTGTTTATTTGAGTTCGAATGGACCTTCAAGAAGAGCAAATGTCGACTCAAATTCATCGAGAAAACGAAAAAACGTAGACTTCATATCGACTCGAGGTGTTTATTTGAGTTCGAATGAAACTTCAAGAAGAGCAATTGTCGACTCAATTCATCGAGAAAATGAATAAAAGTAGACTTCATATCGACTCGAGGTGTTTATTTGAGTTCGAATGGACCTTCAAGAAGAGCAAATGTCGACTCAAATTCATCGAGAAAACGAAAAAACGTAGACTTCATATCGACTCGAGGTGTTTATTTGAGTTCGAATGAAGCTTCAAGAAGAGCAATTGTCGACTCAAATTCATCGAGAAAATGAATAAAAGTAGACTTCATATCGACTCGAGGTGTTTATTTGAGTTCGAATGGACCTTCAAGAAGAGCAAATGTCGACTCAAATTCATCGAGAAAACGAAAAAACGTAGACTTCATATCGACTCGAGGTGTTTATTTGAGTTCGAATGGACCTTCAAGAAGAGCAAATGTCGACTCAATTTCACCGAGAAAAAGAACAGACGTAGACTTGATATCGACTTCATATCGAAGGGCAAATGTCGACTCAAATTCATCGAGAAAACGAAAAAAGATAGACTTCATATCGACTCGAGGTGTTTATTTGAGTTCGAATGGACCTTCAAGAAGAGCAAATGTCGACTCAAATTCATCGAGAAAACGAAAAAACGTAGACTTCATATCGACTCGAGGTGTTTATTTGAGTTCGAATGGACCTTCAAGAAGAGCAAATGTCGACTCAAATTCATCGAGAAAACGAAAAAACGTAGACTTCATATCGACTCGAAGTGTTTAATGAGTTCGAATGGACCTGCGAGAAGAGCAATTGTCGACTCAAATACATCGAGAAAATGAAAAAACGTAGACTTCATATCGACTCGAGGTGTTTATTTGAGTTCGAATGGACCTTCAAGAAGAGCAATTGTCGACTCAAATTCATAGAGAAAACGAAAAAAAAAGTAGACTTCATATCGACTAGAGGTGTTTATTTGAGTTCGAATGGACCTTCAAGAAGAGCAAATGTCGACTCAAATTCATCGAGAAAACGAAAAAACGTAGACTTCATATCGACTCGAGGTGTTTATTTGAGTTCGAATGAAACTTCAAGAAGAGCAATTGTCGACTCAATTCATCGAGAAAATGAATAAAAGTAGACTTCATATCGACTCGAGGTGTTTATTTGAGTTCGAATGGACCTTCAAGAAGAGCAAATGTCGACTCAAATTCATCGAGAAAACGAAAAAACGTAGACTTCATATCGACTCGAGGTGTTTATTTGAGTTCGAATGAAGCTTCAAGAAGAGCAATTGTCGACTCAAATTCATCGAGAAAATGAATAAAAGTAGACTTCATATCGACTCGAGGTGTTTATTTGAGTTCGAATGGACCTTCAAGAAGAGCAAATGTCGACTCAAATTCATCGAGAAAACGAAAAAACGTAGACTTCATATCGACTCGAGGTGTTTATTTGAGTTCGAATGGACCTTCAAGAAGAGCAAATGTCGACTCAATTTCACCGAGAAAAAGAACAGACGTAGACTTGATATCGACTTCATATCGAAGAGCAAATGTCGACTCAAATTCATCGAGAAAACGAAAAAAGGTAGACTTCATATCGACTCGAGGTGTTTATTTGAGTTCGAATGGACCTTCAAGAAGAGCAAATGTCGACTCAAATTCATCGAGAAAATTAAAAAAAGTAGACTTCATATCGACTAGAGGTGTTTATTAGAGTTCGAATGGACCTGCATGAAGAGCAATTGTCGACTCAAATTCATCGAGAAAACGAAAAAACGTAGACTTCATATCGACTCGAGGTGTATATTTGAGTTCGAATGGACCTTCAAGAAGAGCAATTGTCGACTCAAATTCATCGAGAAAACGAAAAAACGTAGACTTCATATCGACTCGAGGTGTATATTTGAGTTCGAATGGACCTTCAAGAAGAGCAATTGTCGACTCAAATTCATCGAGAAAACGAAAAAACGTAGACTTCATATCGACTCGAGGTGTTTATTTGGATTCGAATGGACCTTCAAGAAGAGCAATTGTCGACTCAAATTCATCGAGAAAACGAAAAAACGTAGACTTCATATCGACTCGAGGTGTTTATTTGAGTTCGAATGGACCTTCCAGAAGAGCAATTGTCGACTCAAATATATCGTGAAAACGAAAAAAAGTTGACTTCATATCGACTCGACGTGTATATTTGAGTTCGAATGGACCATCAAGAAGAGCAATTGTCGACTCAAATACACCGTGAAAACGAAAAAAAGTTGACTTCATATCGACTCGACGGTTTATTTGAGTTCGAATGGACCATCAAGAAGAGCAAATGTCGACTCAAATTCATCGAGAAAACGAAAAAAAGTTGACTTCATATCGACTCGACGTGTTTATTTGAGTTCGAATGGACCTTCAAGAAGAGCAAATGTCGACTCAAATTCATCGAGAAAACGAAAAAAAGTTGACTTCATATCGACTCGACGTGTTTATTTGAGTTCGAATGGACCATCAAGAGGAGCAAATGTCGACTCAAATTCATCGAGAAAACGAAAAAAAGTTGACTTCATATCGACTCGACGTGTTTATTTGAGTTCGAATGGACCATCAAGAAGAGCAAATGTCGACTCAAATTCATCGAGAAAACGAAAAAAAGTTGACTTCATATCGACTCGACGTGTTTATTTGAGTTCGAATGGACCATCAAGAAGAGCAATTGTCGACTCAAATACATCGAGAAAATGCATAAAAGTAGACTTCATATCGACTAGAGATGTTTATTTGAGTTCGAATGGACCTTCAAGAAGAGCAAATGTCGACTAAAATTCATCGAGAAAACGAATAAAAGTAGACTTCATATCGACTCGAGGTGTTTATTTGAGTTCGAATGGATCTTCAAGAAGATGAATTGTCGACGCAAATACATCGTGAAGACGAAAAAAAGTGGACTTCATATCGACTAGAGATGTTTATTTGAGTTCGAATGAACCTTCAAGAAGAGCAATTGTCGACTCAAATACATCGAGAAAATGAATATAAGTAGACTTCATATCGACTCGAGGTGTTTATTTGAGTTCGAATGGACCTTCAAGAAGAGCAAATGTCGACTCAAATTCATCGAGAAAACGAAAAAACGTAGACTTCATATCGACTCGAGGTGTTTATTTGAGTTCGAATGGACCTTCAAGAAGAGCAAATGTCGACTCAAATTCATCGAGAAAACGAAAAAACGTAGACTTCATATCGACTCGAAGTGTTTATTTGAGTTCGAATGGACCTGCGAGAAGAGCAATTGTCGACTCAAATACATCGAGAAAATGAAAAAACGTAGACTTCATATCGACTCGAGGTGTTTATTTGAGTTCGAATGAAACTTCAAGAAGAGCAATTGTCGACTCAATTCATCGAGAAAATGAATAAAAGTAGACTTCATATCGACTCGAGGTGTTTATTTGAGTTCGAATGGACCTTCAAGAAGAGCAAATGTCGACTCAAATTCATCGAGAAAACGAAAAAACGTAGACTTCATATCGACTCGAGGTGTTTATTTGAGTTCGAATGAAGCTTCAAGAAGAGCAATTGTCGACTCAAATTCATCGAGAAAATGAATAAAAGTAGACTTCATATCGACTCGAGGTGTTTATTTGAGTTCGAATGGACCTTCAAGAAGAGCAAATGTCGACTCAAATTCATCGAGAAAACGAAAAAACGTAGACTTCATATCGACTCGAGGTGTTTATTTGAGTTCGAATGGACCTTCAAGAAGAGCAAATGTCGACTCAATTTCACCGAGAAAAAGAACAGACGTAGACTTGATATCGACTTCATATCGAAGAGCAAATGTCGACTCAAATTCATCGAGAAAACGAAAAAAGGTAGACTTCATATCGACTCGAGGTGTTTATTTGAGTTCGAATGGACCTTCAAGAAGAGCAAATGTCGACTCAAATTCATCGAGAAAATTAAAAAAAGTAGACTTCATATCGACTAGAGGTGTTTATTAGAGTTCGAATGGACCTGCATGAAGAGCAATTGTCGACTCAAATTCATCGAGAAAACGAAAAAACGTAGACTTCATATCGACTCGAGGTGTATATTTGAGTTCGAATGGACCTTCAAGAAGAGCAATTGTCGACTCAAATTCATCGAGAAAACGAAAAAACGTAGACTTCATATCGACTCGAGGTGTATATTTGAGTTCGAATGGACCTTCAAGAAGAGCAATTGTCGACTCAAATTCATGGAGAAAACGAAAAAACGTAGACTTCATATCGACTCGAGGTGTTTATTTGGATTCGAATGGACCTTCAAGAAGAGCAATTGTCGACTCAAATTCATAGAGAAAACGAAAAAAAAGTAGAATTCATATCGACTAGAGGTGTTTATTTGAGTTCGAATGGACCTTCAAGAAGAGCAAATGTCGACTCAAATTCATCGAGAAAACGAACAAACGTTGACTTCATATCGACTCGAGGTGTTTATTTGAGTTCGAATGGACCTTCAAGAAGAGCAAATGTCGACTCAAATTCATCGAGAAAACTAAAAAACGTAGACTTCATATCGACTCGAGGTGTTTATTTGAGTTCGAATGAACCTTCAAGAAGAGCAATTGTCGACTCAAATTCATCGAGAAAATGAATAAAAGTAGACTTCATATCGACTAGAGGTGTTTATTAGAGTTCGAATGGACCTGCATGAAGAGCAATTGTCGACTCAAATTCATCGAGAAAACGAAAAAACGTAGACTTCATATCGACTCGAGGTGTATATTTGAGTTCGAATGGACCTTCAAGAAGAGCAATTGTCGACTCAAATTCATCGAGAAAACGATAAAACGTAGACTTCATATCGACTCGAGGTGTATATTTGAGTTCGAATGGACCTTCAAGAAGAGCAATTGTCGACTCAAATTCATCGAGAAAATGAAAAAACGTAGAGTTCATATCGACTCGAGGTGTTTATTTGAGTTCGAATGGATCTTCAAGAAGATGAATTGTCGACGCAAATACATCGTGAAGACGAAAAAAAGTAGACTTCATATCGACTCGAGGTGTTTATTTGAGTTCGAATGGACCTGCAAGAAGAGCAATTGTCGACTCAAATACATCGAGAAAATGAAAAAACGTAGACTTCATATCGACTCGAGGTGTTTATTTGAGTTCGAATGGACCTTCAAGAAGAGCAAATGTCGACTCAAATTCATCGAGAAAACGAAAAAACGTAGACTTCATATCGACTCGAGGTGTTCATTTGAGTTCGAATGAACCTTCAAGAAGAGCAATTGTCGACTCAAATTCATCGAGAAAACGAAAAAACGTAGACTTCATATCGACTCGAGGTGTTTATTTGAGTTCGAATGGACCTTCAAGAAGAGCAAATGTCGACTCAATTTCATCGAGAAAACGAAGAGACGTAGACTTCATATCGACTTCATATCGAAGAGCAAATGTCGACTCAAATTCATCGAGAAAACGAAAAAACGTAGACTTCATATCGACTCGAGGTGTTTATTTGAGTTCGAATGGACCTTCAAGAAGAGCAAATGTCGACTCAAATTCATCGAGAAAATTAAAAAAAGTAGACTTCATATCGACTAGAGGTGTTTATTAGAGTTCGAATGGACCTGCATGAAGAGCAATTGTCGACTCAAATTCATCGAGAAAACGAAAAAACGTAGACTTCATATCGACTCGAGGTGTTTATTTGAGTTCGAATGGACCTTCAAGAAGAGCAATTGTCGACTCAAATTCATAGAGAAAACGAAAAAAAAGTAGACTTCATATCGACTAGAGGTGTATATTTGAGTTCGAATGGACCTTCAAGAAGAGCAATTGTCGACTCAAATTCATCGAGAAAACGAAAAAACGTAGACTTCATATCGACTCGAGGTGTTTATTTGGATTCGAATGGACCTTCAAGAAGAGCAATTGTCGACTCAAATTCATAGAGAAAACGAAAAAAAAGTAGAATTCATATCGTCTAGAGGTGTTTATTTGAGTTCGAATGGACCTTCAAGAAGAGCAAATGTCGACTCAAATTCATCGAGAAAACGAAAAAAAGTTGACTTCATATCGACTCGACGTGTTTATTTGAGTTCGAATGGACCATCAAGAAGAGCAATTGTCGACTCAAATACATCGAGAAAATGCATAAAAGTAGACTTCATATCGACTAGAGATGTTTATTTGAGTTCGAATGGACCTTCAAGAAGAGCAAATGTCGACTAAAATTCATCGAGAAAACGAATAAAAGTAGACTTCATATCGACTCGAGGTGTTTATTTGAGTTCGAATGGATCTTCAAGAAGATGAATTGTCGACGCAAATACATCGTGAAGACGAAAAAAAGTGGACTTCATATCGACTAGAGATGTTTATTTGAGTTCGAATGAACCTTCAAGAAGAGCAATTGTCGACTCAAATACATCGAGAAAATGAATATAAGTAGACTTCATATCGACTCGAGGTGTTTATTTGAGTTCGAATGGACCTTCAAGAAGAGCAAATGTCGACTCAAATTCATCGAGAAAACGAAAAAACGTAGACTTCATATCGACTCGAGGTGTTTATTTGAGTTCGAATGGACCGTCAAGAAGAGCAAATGTCGACTCAAATTCATCGAGAAAACGAAAAAACGTAGACTTCATATCGACTCGAAGTGTTTATTTGAGTTCGAATGGACCTGCGAGAAGAGCAATTGTCGACTCAAATACATCGAGAAAATGAAAAAACGTAGACTTCATATCGACTCGAGGTGTTTATTTGAGTTCGAATGGACCTTCAAGAAGAGCAATTGTCGACTCAAATTCATAGAGAAAACGAAAAAAAAAGTAGACTTCATATCGACTAGAGGTGTTTATTTGAGTTCGAATGGACCTTCAAGAAGAGCAAATGTCGACTCAAATTCATCGAGAAAACGAAAAAACGTAGACTTCATATCGACTCGAGGTGTTTATTTGAGTTCGAATGAAACTTCAAGAAGAGCAATTGTCGACTCAATTCATCGAGAAAATGAATAAAAGTAGACTTCATATCGACTCGAGGTGTTTATTTGAGTTCGAATGGACCTTCAAGAAGAGCAAATGTCGACTCAAATTCATCGAGAAAACGAAAAAACGTAGACTTCATATCGACTCGAGGTGTTTATTTGAGTTCGAATGAAGCTTCAAGAAGAGCAATTGTCGACTCAAATTCATCGAGAAAATGAATAAAAGTAGACTTCATATCGACTCGAGGTGTTTATTTGAGTTCGAATGGACCTTCAAGAAGAGCAAATGTCGACTCAAATTCATCGAGAAAACGAAAAAACGTAGACTTCATATCGACTCGAGGTGTTTATTTGAGTTCGAATGGACCTTCAAGAAGAGCAAATGTCGACTCAATTTCACCGAGAAAAAGAACAGACGTAGACTTGATATCGACTTCATATCGAAGAGCAAATGTCGACTCAAATTCATCGAGAAAACGAAAAAAGGTAGACTTCATATCGACTCGAGGTGTTTATTTGAGTTCGAATGGACCTTCAAGAAGAGCAAATGTCGACTCAAATTCATCGAGAAAATTAAAAAAAGTAGACTTCATATCGACTAGAGGTGTTTATTAGAGTTCGAATGGACCTGCATGAAGAGCAATTGTCGACTCAAATTCATCGAGAAAACGAAAAAACGTAGACTTCATATCGACTCGAGGTGTATATTTGAGTTCGAATGGACCTTCAAGAAGAGCAATTGTCGACTCAAATTCATCGAGAAAACGAAAAAACGTAGACTTCATATCGACTCGAGGTGTATATTTGAGTTCGAATGGACCTTCAAGAAGAGCAATTGTCGACTCAAATTCATCGAGAAAACGAAAAAACGTAGACTTCATATCGACTCGAGGTGTTTATTTGGATTCGAATGGACCTTCAAGAAGAGCAATTGTCGACTCAAATTCATAGAGAAAACGAAAAAAAAGTAGAATTCATATCGACTAGAGGTGTTTATTTGAGTTCGAATGGACCTTCAAGAAGAGCAAATGTCGACTCAAATTCATCGAGAAAACGAACAAACGTAGACTTCATATCGACTCGAGGTGTTTATTTGAGTTCGAATGGACCTTCAAGAAGAGCAAATGTCGACTCAAATTCATCGAGAAAACTAAAAAACGTAGACTTCATATCGACTCGAGGTGTTTATTTGAGTTCGAATGAACCTTCAAGAAGAGCAATTGTCGACTCAAATTCATCGAGAAAATGAATAAAAGTAGACTTCATATCGACTCGAGGTGTTTATTTGAGTTCAAATGGACCTTCAAGAAGAGCAAATGTCGACTCAAATTCATCGAGAAAATGAATAAAAGTAGACTTCATATCGACTCGAGGTGTTTATTTGAGTTCGAATGAAACTTCAAGAAGAGCAATTGTCGACTCAATTCATCGAGAAAATGAATAAAAGTAGACTTCATATCGACTCGAGGTGTTTATTTGAGTTCGAATGGACCTTCAAGAAGAGCAAATGTCGACTCAAATTCATCGAGAAAACGAAAAAACGTAGACTTCATATCGACTCGAAGTGTTTATTTGAGTTCGAATGAACCTTCAAGAAGAGCAATTGTCGACTCAAATTCATCGAGAAAATGAAAACTCTGCAAATTCTTGACACAACGGTTCATTATCTTCTTTGTACAGATCACCCTTCTGTCTAGATCACTAGGTCTAAATGTCTAGATCCTAAATCGATACCTTACTTCACAAAGGGAATATGTCCTTAATAATTTATGATGGACATATTCCCTTTGTGAATTAAGGTATCGAAATGTTAGATCAATTATTATTATCAATTATCACTAATTATTAACAATTTTATCAAGTACCTAGTGAAAATGATTATAATTTATTGTTAGGTATATAATTCGTATTTACTATTAATAATAATAATTATTAATTATGATTAATTAATACGATATAATTCTGGGGTTTTTAATACTACATCGGTAATAATTTTTCTATAAAAGAAGTACCTACGAACAAACATTCGCTCGTGCGTCATAGGCTCTGACGTACTTGTTGGCCTCCTGCTAGCCGTCTTACGTCATACGCTCGTGCGTCATAGGCTCTGACGCACTTGTTGGTCTCCTGCCAGCCGTCTTACGTCATACGCTCGTGCGTCATAGACTCTGACGCACTAGTTATCTTGCCAGCCGTCTTACGTCATACGCTCGTGCGTCATAGGCTCTGACGTACTTGTTGGCCTCCTGCCAGCCGTCTTACGTCATACGCTCGTGCGTCTTAGGCTCTGACGTAATGGCCCGCCGGTCGCTTGTGTTCTGACGTGATCTGAGGGAAAGGGTGAATCAAGGGAACAAATTTTTCCCGTTTCAGTTTATGTGCCAAAGCAAAGACATGAAAATGTCAAAAAAATGTGTAAATAGGTACCTAAGCCCAACTGTAATGTCAATTTTCTGACAATGAGTTTTCGACTATAGTTTTCAAACCTTTTTACTTAAGTACTTATTGCAATTTGAGACTGATAATGAGCTGTTTGCAAATAAAAAGTCTGATAACTACTTTATTACATCTTATTAATCTATTTTCAAGTTCCGATTCACAGTTGAATGTATTTTATTTAGATGTCGTAAAATTCGAAAACGATGGAATGACGAAACCTGTCGACTACTGACTCAAGTGATACTGTCGACTTCTAACACATGTAGGTCGACTACTAGTGCAAAACCATGTCGACTACTGAAGAAAATGTTGGTCACTGGTATCGACTACAGTAGTAACTACCTAGAGCATTGGGATTTTTTACAAAACTTGTTTTTCCCTTTTCAAACCATGTTGAATAATATTTCCCGCTGCCAGGTCTTTTAGGGAAGGATCTCGGGTACACAATGAACAGGTTTGCAATGAGAAAAAAACCGAGTGAATATTGAAATGTCATCCATTTCTGACCTATATTTAAAATTTCAAGTATCGAGCTCATCATCAAAATTTAATTTGTTTAAACAAATAGGTATTATTTAAACAATTTTACAGACAAGAAACCGAGTGAATATTGCATTGTGATCCAGTTCTGACCTATTTTTAAAATTTCAAGTCAATAGCTCAGCATCAAAATTTAATTTGTATTATTACAAAAAGGTATTATTTAAACAATTTTACAGATGAGAAACCGAGTGAATATTGCAATGTGGTCTATCCCCGACTGACGGTTAAAATGTCTAGACTGTAGTTTACCTGGAAGATGAAACACTAGGTCTAAATGTCTAGATCCTAAATGTTAGATTAAGTATTATTATCAATTTTATCAAGTACCTAGTGAAAATTATTATAATTTATTGTTAGGTATTAATAATTTGTATTTATTATTAATAATTATTATTATTAATTATGATTAATTAATACGATATAATTCTGGGGTTTTTAATACTACGTCGGTAATAAAAATTATTTTTCTATAAAAGAAGTAGGTACCTACCAACAAACATTCGAAATTACCTTCATTTCCGTAGCACGAAACGCACCTCAGAACAACAAACTCGACATCACTTAAGCCATATGATGTTCCAAAGAGCTTGTTAGTATGAAAATGGACCTGTATTTCAACAGTTTGAGTCACGATCGTGTTGTGAGGCACAATCTTTGAGCCGTCATTGTGAACGAACGGCTGGTCGTACACAGCTGCAGATGGTCTTAAAAAATTCTACGGAACAAACTCTATCTAAATATGAAATAAAAAACATACCGTTCTATATGAATTTTTCGAGATATGAGATTTTCAAATTTTCAAAATTCGTTTTGAACCCCTTCCCCTTGACCTAGGGTTATGAAAAGTTTCGAGGACCATTGTGGGGTTGGTCGAAACCCATAAAAAAAATTTCGTAATTTTAACTCAACGCTAACTGGGCAAAGTGGCGCGGACGGCGGACGGCGGACGGCGGACGGCGTACGGCGTACGGCGTACGGCGGACGGACGGATTTTTTTTTATTCGATTTTCTGAATCTACGTATCTTGAAACGTAAACCAACAAATTTTGAGGGGGGGTTAAAATTTTTTTTTCTTTGGGCGATTCCAATGGTTCATTATCGAAGATAATAAACCAAAAGGTTATTTTACAACGCGATGGTGCATTATTTAAACAATTTTACAGACAAGAAACCGAGTGAATATTGCATTGTGATCCAGTTCTGACCTATTTTTAAAATTTCAAGTCAATAGCTCAGCATCAAAATTTAATTTGTATTATTACAAAAAGGTATTATTTAAACAATTTTACAGATGAGAAACCGAGTGAATATTGCAATGTGGTCTATCCCCGACTGACGGTTAAAATGTCTAGACTGTAGTTTACCTGGAAGATGAAACACTAGGTCTAAATGTCTAGATCCTAAATGTTAGATTAAGTATTATTATCAATTTTATCAAGTACCTAGTGAAAATTATTATAATTTATTGTTAGGTATTAATAATTTGTATTTATTATTAATAATTATTATTATTAATTATGATTAATTAATACGATATAATTCTGGGGTTTTTAATACTACGTCGGTAATAAAAATTATTTTTCTATAAAAGAAGTAGGTACCTACCAACAAACATTCGAAATTACCTTCATTTCCGTAGCACGAAACGCACCTCAGAACAACAAACTCGACATCACTTAAGCCATATGATGTTCCAAAGAGCTTGTTAGTATGAAAATGGACCTGTATTTCAACAGTTTGAGTCACGATCGTGTTGTGAGGCACAATCTTTGAGCCGTCATTGTGAACGAACGGCTGGTCGTACACAGCTGCAGATGGTCTTAAAAAATTCTACGGAACAAACTCTATCTAAATATGAAATAAAAAACATACCGTTCTATATGAATTTTTCGAGATATGAGATTTTCAAATTTTCAAAATTCGTTTTGAACCCCTTCCCCTTGACCTAGGGTTATGAAAAGTTTCGAGGACCATTGTGGGGTTGGTCGAAACCCATAAAAAAAATTTCGTAATTTTAACTCAACGCTAACTGGGCAAAGTGGCGCGGACGGCGGACGGCGGACGGCGGACGGCGGACGGCGGACGGCGTACGGCGTACGGCGTACGGCGGACGGACGGATTTTTTTTTATTCGATTTTCTGAATCTACGTATCTTGAAACGTAAACCAACAAATTTTGAGGGGGGGTTAAAATTTTTTTTTCTTTGGGCGATTCCAATGGTTCATTATCGAAGATAATAAACCAAAAACGTAGAGTTCATATCGACTCGAGGTGTTTATTTGAGTTCGAATGGATCTTCAAGAAGATGAATTGTCGACGCAAATACATCGTGAAGACGAAAAAAAGTAGACTTCATATCGACTCGAGGTGTTTATTTGAGTTCGAATGGACCTGCAAGAAGAGCAATTGTCAACTCAAATACATCGAGAAAATGAAAAAACGTAGACTTCATATCGACTCGAGGTGTTTATTTGAGTTCGAATGGACCTTCAAGAAGAGCAAATGTCGACTCAAATTCATCGAGAAAACGAAAAAACGTAGACTTCATATCGACTCGAGGTGTTTATTTGAGTTCGAATGAACCTTCAAGAAGAGCAATTGTCGACTCAAATTCATCGAGAAAACGAAAAAACGTAGACTTCATATCGACTCGAGGTGTTTATTTGAGTTCGAATGGACCTTCAAGAAGAGCAAATGTCGACTCAATTTCATCGAGAAAACGAAGAGACGTAGACTTCATATCGACTTCATATCGAAGAGCAAATGTCGACTCAAATTCATCGAGAAAACGAAAAAACGTAGACTTCATATCGACTCGAGGTGTTTATTTGAGTTCGAATGGACCTTCAAGAAGAGCAAATGTCGACTCAAATTCATCGAGAAAATTAAAAAAAGTAGACTTCATATCGACTAGAGGTGTTTATTAGAGTTCGAATGGACCTGCATGAAGAGCAATTGTCGACTCAAATTCATCGAGAAAACGAAAAAACGTAGACTTCATATCGACTCGAGGTGTTTATTTGAGTTCGAATGGACCTTCAAGAAGAGCAATTGTCGACTCAAATTCATAGAGAAAACGAAAAAAAAGTAGACTTCATATCGACTAGAGGTGTATATTTGAGTTCGAATGGACCTTCAAGAAGAGCAATTGTCGACTCAAATTCATCGAGAAAACGAAAAAACGTAGACTTCATATCGACTCGAGGTGTTTATTTGGATTCGAATGGACCTTCAAGAAGAGCAATTGTCGACTCAAATTCATAGAGAAAACGAAAAAAAGTAGAATTCATATCGTCTAGAGGTGTTTATTTGAGTTCGAATGGACCTTCAAGAAGAGCAAATGTCGACTCAAATTCATCGAGAAAACGAAAAAAAGTTGACTTCATATCGACTCGACGTGTTTATTTGAGTTCGAATGGACCATCAAGAAGAGCAATTGTCGACTCAAATACATCGAGAAAATGCATAAAAGTAGACTTCATATCGACTAGAGATGTTTATTTGAGTTCGAATGGACCTTCAAGAAGAGCAAATGTCGACTAAAATTCATCGAGAAAACGAATAAAAGTAGACTTCATATCGACTCGAGGTGTTTATTTGAGTTCGAATGGATCTTCAAGAAGATGAATTGTCGACGCAAATACATCGTGAAGACGAAAAAAAGTGGACTTCATATCGACTAGAGATGTTTATTTGAGTTCGAATGAACCTTCAAGAAGAGCAATTGTCGACTCAAATACATCGAGAAAATGAATATAAGTAGACTTCATATCGACTCGAGGTGTTTATTTGAGTTCGAATGGACCTTCAAGAAGAGCAAATGTCGACTCAAATTCATCGAGAAAACGAAAAAACGTAGACTTCATATCGACTCGAGGTGTTTATTTGAGTTCGAATGGACCTTCAAGAAGAGCAAATGTCGACTCAAATTCATCGAGAAAACGAAAAAACGTAGACTTCATATCGACTCGAAGTGTTTATTTGAGTTCGAATGGACCTGCGAGAAGAGCAATTGTCGACTCAAATACATCGAGAAAATGAAAAAACGTAGACTTCATATCGACTCGAGGTGTTTATTTGAGTTCGAATGGACCTTCAAGAAGAGCAATTGTCGACTCAAATTCATAGAGAAAACGAAAAAAAAAGTAGACTTCATATCGACTAGAGGTGTTTATTTGAGTTCGAATGGACCTTCAAGAAGAGCAAATGTCGACTCAAATTCATCGAGAAAACGAAAAAACGTAGACTTCATATCGACTCGAGGTGTTTCTTTGAGTTCGAATGAAACTTCAAGAAGAGCAATTGTCGACTCAATTCATCGAGAAAATGAATAAAAGTAGACTTCATATCGACTCGAGGTGTTTATTTGAGTTCGAATGGACGTTCAAGAAGAGCAAATGTCGACTCAAATTCATCGAGAAAACGAAAAAACGTAGACTTCATATCGACTCGAGGTGTTTATTTGAGTTCGAATGAAGCTTAAAGAAGAGCAATTGTCGACTCAAATTCATCGAGAAAATGAATAAAAGTAGACTTCATATCGACTCGAGGTGTTTATTTGAGTTCGAATGGACCTTCAAGAAGAGCAAATGTCGACTCAAATTCATCGAGAAAACGAAAAAACGTAGACTTCATATCGACTCGAGGTGTTTATTTGAGTTCGAATGGACCTTCAAGAAGAGCAAATGTCGACTCAATTTCACCGAGAAAAAGAACAGACGTAGACTTGATATCGACTTCATATCGAAGAGCAAATGTCGACTCAAATTCATCGAGAAAACGAAAAAAGGTAGACTTCATATCGACTCGAGGTGTTTATTTGAGTTCGAATGGACCTTCAAGAAGAGCAAATGTCGACTCAAATTCATCGAGAAAATTAAAAAAAGTAGACTTCATATCGACTAGAGGTGTTTATTAGAGTTCGAATGGACCTGCATGAAGAGCAATTGTCGACTCAAATTCATCGAGAAAACGAAAAAACGTAGACTTCATATCGACTCGAGGTGTATATTTGAGTTCGAATGGACCTTCAAGAAGAGCAATTGTCGACTCAAATTCATCGAGAAAACGAAAAAACGTAGACTTCATATCGACTCGAGGTGTATATTTGAGTTCGAATGGACCTTCAAGAAGAGCAATTGTCGACTCAAATTCATCGAGAAAACGAAAAAACGTAGACTTCATATCGACTCGAGGTGTTTATTTGGATTCGAATGGACCTTCAAGAAGAGCAATTGTCGACTCAAATTCATAGAGAAAACGAAAAAAAAGTAGAATTCATATCGACTAGAGGTGTTTATTTGAGTTCGAATGGACCTTCAAGAAGAGCAAATGTCAACTCAAATTCATCGAGAAAACTAAAAAACGTCGACAATTGCTCATACCGACTCGAGGTGTTTATTTGAGTTCGAATGAACCTTCAAGAAGAGCAATTGTCGACTCAAATTCATCGAGAAAATGAATAAAAGTAGACTTCATATCGACTCCAGGTGTTTATTTGAGTTCGAATGGACCTTCAAGAAGAGCAAATGTCGACTCAAATTCATCGAGAAAACTAAAAAACGTCGACAATTGTTCATATCGACTCGAGGTGTTTATTTGAGTTCGAATGAACCTTCAAGAAGAGCAATTGTCGACTCAAATTCATCGAGAAAATGAATAAAAGTAGACTTCATATCGACTCGAGGTGTTTATTTGAGTTCGAATGGACCTTCAAGAAGAGCAAATGTCGACTCAAATTCATCGAGAAAACGAAAAAACGTAGACTTCATATCGACTCGAGGTGTTTATTTGAGTTCGAATGGACCTTCAAGAAGAGCAAATGTCGACTCAAATTCATCGAGAAAACGAAAAAACGTAGACTTCATATCGACTCGAAGTGTTTATTTGAGTTCGAATGAACCTTCAAGAAGAGCAATTGTCGACTCAAATTCATCGAGAAAATGAAAAAACGTAGAGTTCATATCGACTCGAGGTGTTTATTTGAGTTCGAATGGATCTCCAAGAAGATGAATTGTCGACTCAATTTCATCGAGAAAACGAAGAGACGTAGACTTCATATCGACTTCATATCGAAGAGCAAATGTCGACTCAAATTCATCGAGAAAACGAAAAAACGTAGACTTCATATCGACTCGAGGTGTTTATTTGAGTTCGAATGGACCTTCAAGAAGAGCAAATGTCGACTCAAATTCATCGAGAAAATTAAAAAAAGTAGACTTCATATCGACTAGAGGAGTTTATTAGAGTTCGAATGGACCTGCATGAAGAGCAATTGTCGACTCAAATTCATCGAGAAAACGAAAAAACGTAGACTTCATATCGACTCGAGGTGTTTATTTGAGTTCGAATGGACCTTCAAGAAGAGCAATTGTCGACTCAAATTCATAGAGAAAACGAAAAAAAAGTAGACTTCATATCGACTAGAGGTGTATATTTGAGTTCGAATGGACCTTCAAGAAGAGCAATTGTCGACTCAAATTCATCGAGAAAACGAAAAAACGTAGACTTCATATCGACTCGAGGTGTTTATTTGGATTCGAATGGACCTTCAAGAAGAGCAATTGTCGACTCAAATTCATAGAGAAAACGAAAAAAAAGTAGAATTCATATCGTCTAGAGGTGTTTATTTGAGTTCGAATGGACCTTCAAGAAGAGCAAATGTCGACTCAAATTCATCGAGAAAACGAACAAACGTAGACTTCATATCGACTCGAGGTGTTTATTTGAGTTCGAATGGACCTTCAAGAAGAGCAAATGTCGACTCAAATTCATCGAGTAAACTAAAAAACGTAGACTTCATATCGACTCGAGGTGTTTATTTGAGTTCGAATGAACCTTCAAGAAGAGCAATTGTCGACTCAAATTCATCGAGAAAATGAATAAAAGTAGACTTCATATCGACTCGAGGTGTTTATTTGAGTTCGAATTGACCTTCAAGAAGAGCAAATGTCGACTCAAATTCATCGAGAAAACGAAAAAACGTAGACTTCATATCGACTCGAGGTGTTTATTTGAGTTCGAATGGACCTTCAAGAAGAGCAAATGTCGACTCAAATTCATCGAGAAAACGAAAAAACGTAGACTTCATATCGACTCGAAGTGTTTATTTGAGTTCGAATGAACCTTCAAGAAGAGCAATTGTCGACTCAAATTCATCGAGAAAATGAATAAAAGTAGACTTCATATCGACTCGAGGTGTTTATTTGAGTTCGAATGGACCTTCAAGAAGAGCAATTGTCGACTCAAATACATCGAGAAAATGAAAAAACGTAGACTTCATATCGACTCGAGGTGTTTATTTGAGTTCGAATGGATCTTCAAGAAGATGAATTGTCGACTCAAATTCATCGAGAAAACGAACAAACGTAGACTTCATATCGACTCGAGGTGTTTATTTGAGTTCGAATAACACTTTGCCCAGTTAACGTTGAGCTAAAATTACGAAATTTGGTTTCTGGGTTTGGACCAGCCCCACAATGGTCCTCGAAACTTTTCATAACCCTAGGTCAAGGGGAAGGGGTTCAAAACGAATTTTGAAATTTTGAAAATTCCATATCTCGAAAAATTCATATAGAACGGTATGTTTTTTATTTATTTTAAAAAATTCTACGGAACAAACTCTATCTAAATATGATAGAGTTTGTTCCGTAGAATTTTTTAAGACCATCCGCAGCTTTGTACGACCAGCCGTTCGTTCACAATGACGGCTCAAAGATTGTGCCTCACAACGCGATCGTGGATCAAACTGTTGAAATACAGGTCCATTTTCATACTAACAAGCTCTTTGGAACATCATATGGCTTAAGTGATGTCGATTTTGTTGTTCTGAGGTGCGTTTCGTGCTACGGAAATGAAGGTAATTTCGAATGTTTGTTGGTAGGTACTTCTTTTATAGAAAAATTATTACCGACGTAGTATTAAAAACCCCAGAATTATATCGTATTAATTAATAATAATTATTATTAATAATAAATACGAATTATTAATACCTAACAATAATATATAATAATTTTCACTAGGTACATGATAAAATTGTTAATAATTAGTGATAATTGATAATAATTAATCTAACATTTGGGATCTAGACATTTAGACCTAGTGCTCTAGACAGAAGGGTGATCTGTACAAAGAAGATAATGAACCGTTGTGTCAAGAATTTGCAGAGTTTTTTTATTCGATTTTCTGAATCTACGTATCTTGAAACGTAATCCAACAAATTTTGAGGGGGGGTTGAAATTTTTTTTTCTTTGGGCGATTCCAATGGTTCATTGTAGAAGATAATAAACCAAAAGTAGACTTCATATCGACTAGAGGTGTTTATTTGAGTTCGAATGGACCTTCAAGAAGAGCAATTGTCGACTCAAATTCATCGAGAAAACGAAAAAAAGTTGACTTCATATCGACTCGAAGTGTTTATTTGAGTTCGAATGGACCTGCGAGAAGAGCAATTGTCGACTCAAATTCATCGAGAAAACGAAAAAAAGTTGACTTCATATCGACTCGAGGTGTTTATTTGAGTTCGAATGGACCTTCAAGAAGAGCAATTGTCGACTCAAATTCATCGAGAAAACGAAAAAAAGTTGACTTCATATCGACTCGAGGTGTTTATTTGAGTTCGAATGGACCTTCAAGAAGAGCAATTGTCGTCTCAAATTCATCGTGAAAACGAAAAAAAGTAGACTTCATATCGACTCGAGGTGTTTATTTGAGTTCGAATGAACCTTCAAGAAGAGCAATTGTCGACTCAAATTCATCGAGAAAACGAAAAAAAGTTGACTTCATATCGACTCGAGGTGTTTATTTGAGTTCGAATGGACCTTCAAGAAGAGCAATTGTCGACTCAAATACATCGTGAAAACGAAAAAAAGTAGACTTCATATCGAATCGACGTGTTTATTTGAGTTCGAATGGACCTTCAAGAAGAGCAATTGTCGACTCAAATTCATCAAAAAAACCAAAAAAAGTTGACTTCATATCGACTCGAGGTGTTTATTTGAGTTCGAATGAACCTTCAAGAAGAGCAATTGTCGACTCAAATTCATCGAGAAAACGAAAAAAAGTAGACTTCATATCGACTCGAGGTGTTTATTTGAGTTCGAATGGACCTTCAAGAAGAGCAATTGTCGACTCATATTCATCGAGAAAACGAAAAAAAGTAGACTTCATATCGACTCGAGGTGTTTATTTGAGTTCGAATGGACCTTCAAGAAGAGCAATTGTCGACTCAAATTCATCGAGAAAACGAAAAAAAGTTGACTTCATATCGACTCGAGGTGTTTATTTGAGTTCGAATGGACCTTCAAGAAGAGCAATTGTCGACTCAAATTCATCGAGAAAACGAAAAAAAGTTGACTTCATATCGACTCGAGGTGTTTATTTGAGTTCGAATGGACCTTCAAGAAGAGCAATTGTCGTCTCAAATTCATCGTGAAAACGAAAAAAAGTAGACTTCATATCGACTCGAGGTGTTTATTTGAGTTCGAATGAACCTTCAAGAAGAGCAATTGTCGACTCAAATTCATCGAGAAAACGAAAAAAAGTTGACTTCATATCGACTCGAGGTGTTTATTTGAGTTCGAATGGACCTTCAAGAAGAGCAATTGTCGTCTCAAATTCATCGTGAAAACGAAAAAATTTGACTTCATATCGAATCGACGTGTTTATTTGAGTTCGAATGGACCTTCAAGAAGAGCAATTGTCGACTCAAATTCATCGAGAAAACGAAAAAAAGTTGACTTCATATCGACTCGAGGTGTTTATTTGAGTTCGAATGGACCTTCAAGAAGAGCAATTGTCGACTCAAATACATCGTGAAAACGAAAAAAAGTTGACTTCATATCGACTCGAGGTGTTTATTTGAGTTCGAATGGACCTTCAAGAAGAGCAATTGTCGACTCAAATTCATCAAAAAAACCAAAAAAAGTTGACTTCATATCGACTCGAGGTGTTGTTTTGAGTTCGAATGGACCTTCAAGAAGAGCAATTGTCGACTCAAATTCATCAAAAAAACCAAAAAAAGTTGACTTCATATCGACTCGAGGTGTTTATTTGAGTTCGAATGGACCTTCAAGAAGAGCAATTGTCGACTCAAATTCATCGAGAAAACGAAAAAAAGTTGACTTCATATCGACTCGAGGTGTTTATTTGAGTTCGAATGGACCTTCAAGAAGAGCAATTGTCGTCTCAAATTCATCGTGAAAACGAAAAAATTTGACTTCATATCGAATCGACGTGTTTATTTGAGTTCGAATGGACCTTCAAGAAGAGCAATTGTCGACTCAAATTCATCAAAAAAACCAAAAAAAGTTGACTTCATATCGACTCGAGGTGTTTATTTGAGTTCGAATGGACCTTCAAGAAGAGCACTTGTCGACTCAAATTCATCGAGAAAACGAAAAAAAGTTGACTTCATATCGACTCGAGGTGTTTATTTGAGTTCGAATGGACCTTCAAGAAGAGCAATTGTCGACTCAAATACATCGTGAAAACGAAAAAAAGTAGACTTCATATCGAATCGAAGTATTTGATTGAGATCCAATGGACCTTCAAGAAGAGCAATTGTATACTCAAATACATCGACCAAAACGAAAGAAGTTGACTCCATATCGAATCGAAGTATTTGATTGAGATCCAATGGACCTTCAAGAAGAGCAATTGTCGACTCATATTCATCGAGAAAACGAAAAAAAGTAGACTTCATATCGACTCGAGGTGTTTATTTGAGTTCGAATGGACCTTCAAGAAGAGCAATTGTCGACTCAAATTCATCGAGAAAACGAAAAAAAGTTGACTTCATATCGACTCGAGGTGTTTATTTGAGTTCGAATGGACCTTCAAGAAGAGCAATTGTCGACTCAAATTCATCGAGAAAACGAAAAAAAGTTGACTTCATATCGACTCGAGGTGTTTATTTGAGTTCGAATGGACCTTCAAGAAGAGCAATTGTCGTCTCAAATTCATCGTGAAAACGAAAAAAAGTAGACTTCATATCGACTCGAGGTGTTTATTTGAGTTCGAATGAACCTTCAAGAAGAGCAATTGTCGACTCAAATTCATCGAGAAAACGAAAAAAAGTTGACTTCATATCGACTCGAGGTGTTTATTTGAGTTCGAATGGACCTTCAAGAAGAGCAATTGTCGTCTCAAATTCATCGTGAAAACGAAAAAATTTGACTTCATATCGAATCGACGTGTTTATTTGAGTTCGAATGGACCTTCAAGAAGAGCAATTGTCGACTCAAATTCATCGAGAAAACGAAAAAAAGTTGACTTCATATCGACTCGAGGTGTTTATTTGAGTTCGAATGGACCTTCAAGAAGAGCAATTGTCGACTCAAATACATCGTGAAAACGAAAAAAAGTTGACTTCATATCGACTCGAGGTGTTTATTTGAGTTCGAATGGACCTTCAAGAAGAGCAATTGTCGACTCAAATTCATCAAAAAAACCAAAAAAAGTTGACTTCATATCGACTCGAGGTGTTGTTTTGAGTTCGAATGGACCTTCAAGAAGAGCAATTGTCGACTCAAATTCATCAAAAAAACCAAAAAAAGTTGACTTCATATCGACTCGAGGTGTTTATTTGAGTTCGAATGGACCTTCAAGAAGAGCAATTGTCGACTCAAATTCATCGAGAAAACGAAAAAAAGTTGACTTCATATCGACTCGAGGTGTTTATTTGAGTTCGAATGGACCTTCAAGAAGAGCAATTGTCGTCTCAAATTCATCGTGAAAACGAAAAAATTTGACTTCATATCGAATCGACGTGTTTATTTGAGTTCGAATGGACCTTCAAGAAGAGCAATTGTCGACTCAAATTCATCAAAAAAACCAAAAAAAGTTGACTTCATATCGACTCGAGGTGTTTATTTGAGTTCGAATGGACCTTCAAGAAGAGCACTTGTCGACTCAAATTCATCGAGAAAACGAAAAAAAGTTGACTTCATATCGACTCGAGGTGTTTATTTGAGTTCGAATGGACCTTCAAGAAGAGCAATTGTCGACTCAAATACATCGTGAAAACGAAAAAAAGTAGACTTCATATCGAATCGAAGTATTTGATTGAGATCCAATGGACCTTCAAGAAGAGCAATTGTATACTCAAATACATCGACCAAAACGAAAGAAGTTGACTCCATATCGAATCGAAGTATTTGATTGAGATCCAATGGACCTTCAAGAAGTGCAATTGTCAACTCAAATGTATCGAGAAACTCGAAAGAAGTTGACTTCGTTTAATTGTGGTACTTGATTAAGATCGAATGGACCTCCAAGAAGAGCAATTGTCTACTCAAATACATCGAGAAAAACGAAAGAAGTTGACTTCATATCGAATCGAAGTATTTGATTGAGATGGAATGGACCTTCAAGAAGTGCAATTTTCAACCTGTAGTGTATGTAAATGTAATTCTTTCTCTAGTTTTATATTACATGGTATGACATGGCGGACACAACATCATCTTCCTCTTGAAAAATTCCTTATCATTTATCACAAATGACCAATGTTTACACTTCTCATTGATAACCTTATCATGACAAACAAGCAGGCGAATTAATATACTGAATAGTTTTTTGTTTTTTTTTTGAAAAATTAAAATAACGTTAGTAGCTTCTATCGAATGGAAGAGTACTGAAATGAATTTAGAGTCCAAGAGGTTAATAATTAATCATTTTTCGACCTGAATCGCTGCGGTAGTCTCCTTTCTCTAGCGGAACGGCGTAGTTTACTCGGTTCCGCCGTGTTTTGGTTGGGTACGTCAGTACCTTCAGGTTCAGGAATCGGAGCAGTGGAATTTCGTGGAAGCGACTTCTTCGATGCAATCTGCGGCGTTGCGAGGTGATGAACGCTGTGCATCTTCTTGACGTTGTACCCCGGATTCATTTTCATAGCCTTTCTGACTGTGGCGGTGACACCTTCACTTCTTTATTCGTCAATGGGAGTAATACCGGATGCGGCGGTGCCATCACTTCATTCCGTACGAGTGGACCACAGGCTTTCATTTGTTCCAAATGTCTTCTCCACAGTTGACCGTCCACTGAAACTGTGTATTGTAGATTCGTCTCTATTCACTACTTTTCCGAAAATCCATTTTGTTCGTCCAAAGATATGGAATAGGGGTTTGTGGTCTGTAACCAAAATGAATTTCCGACCAAACAGGTAATTGAAATATTTTCCCACTCCCCAGCGGATAGCAGTTGCCTCCTTATCGATTTGTGAGTAATTTCTTTCGCTCGAGTTAAGAGTTCTTGAGGCGAATGAGATAGGACGTTCTATCTTTCCAATTCGGTGAGACAGAACCGCCCCTAAGCCTACTGGAGAGGCGTCAACTGAAAGGACCAACGGCAACTTCGGGTCGTAGTGCATCAGAATTTTGTCTGAGGAAATTTCTGCTTTGATATTTTCAAAACTGCGTTGATGTTCGTCGTTCCAGTCGAATGGGACGTCCGATCGGGTGAGCTGGTAGAGAGGCTCAGCCAAAGTCGAGAGATTCTTCGCAAATTTTGCGTAAAAGTTCACCATACCCATAAATGATTGCACTTCTTTGACAGATGTCGGTATCTTGCATTTGAGTACCGCGTCAATACGCTCTGTTGTTTTTTTGACACCCTCACTGCAAATTATATGACCGAGGAACTTCACTTCCTCTTGTAGAAATTTACATTTTGCGGGGTTAAGGCGAATTCCGTGTTGTACAAGTCGCTGAAATAGACTCTCTAGGCGTACTAGATGTTCAATTCTCGTTTATCTGTTATTATGATGTCATCGTGTACGACAACAACTCCAGGGAGATCCTTGAGGATGCTTTCAATATATCTTTGCCAAATGGCAGGTGCAGAACTACAACCGAACAACAGACGGTTGACATGGTATAATCCTTTGTGCGTATTGATAGTAAGCACTTTTGATGATTTAGCACACACAGGTAGGTGTAAGAAGGCAGTAGTAATGTCGCATGTGGAAAATGCTTGGCCCCCGTTGAGTTTTGCTGACACCTCCTCAAAACTAGGGAATGGGTGATGTGGTACTTTTATCTGCGGATTAACTGTACCTGAGTAGTCAGCGCAGATACGGATGTCACCGTTTGGCTTACGAACGGGGACGATGGGCGTGGCCCAGTCCGAAATTGTAGTTTTTGTAATGATCCCGTCATTTTCCATGCGCTGTAATTCTTTTTCAACTCCAGGGAGTAGCGTGAAAGGTACAGGGCGAGCGCGCTTGAACACAGGCGTAGCATTATTTACCAATTCCACCGAATACGTATAATTTTGGACAGCGTTAACTTGTTTTTCAAACAATTGAGTGTACTCACTAAGTAAATTATCCAGAGATTTATTACTGTTAGAGAGTTGGTTTACGGGAATAGGTAATATATCTAGAGCATTAATCCATTCCCGGCCCATGATGCTAGAATAATTGCCGTCCATGACAAATAATCGTAGGTTTTTTCTACTTGATTTGTGAGAGACCTGTACAATGGCTTCACCAAGCGGCTTGATTATTTGTTGATTATAGCTTTTGAATGACGTAGTTGTAGGGTGTAGCTTCCCACTCTGTAAGCTCGGAATAGTTTTGAAAACTTCTTGATTAATTATCGTAGCGGCGGCCCCTGTATCGACCTCTAGGGGTATCAATTTTCCATTAATCCTAACAGGCACGACCATGGGAGGCACCCTGTTATTGTTGTACACCGCATATAGAGGAATAACGTCTGATTCTGTAGAATCATCGCCGTCGTCATTTTCGTTAACTTCTTTAACGTCGCGATCCGTTTTTTTCCTAAAGCACACAGACTCCACATGATTACGAGTTTTGCAATACTCGCAGAATAAGTTTTTTGCTCTGCAAGTTCGAGCAGTATGATTTACTTTCCCGCATCGTAGGCAGCGTAACCCTTTGCTATTTTGGGACTTACTGTATTGTCCTTTGTTTTGATTATTTTGCTGGTCGGGACGCCTCTGACGTGTAACGTTTGAGTTACTTCGTAAAGCAACTTTGTGAATTTTGTTTGGCTCCTCGCTATGCAAAATTTCATTCGCGCCCGACGTCGCTTTTTCAATTGCAAAAGCGACTTCAAGCGTTCTGTCAAACGTGATATCATCGTTCTCAAACAATCGATCTAAAATGGTTTTCGATCGTAAGCCACTTACAAATACGTCCCTCAACATAGTATTGAGCATATTTGCCGAATACTTACAGGGTAGTGACAGTCTTCGTAATTCAGCCACATATGCGGCGAGTGACTCACCTTCATGCTGCTTGCGGTTTAAAAATGCATGACGCGAGGGTATAATCAGTGGAGTTGGATTTAGGTGTTGTTGTAAGAGTACCTTGAGCTCATCGAACGATTTCTCACTGTATTTCACAGGATGTAACAAGTTCTTGAGTAGTGTAAACAGTTTAGGTCCAATTAGAGATACAAAACAAGAGACCTTACGATCTTCTGGTACCCCTTGGACCGAAAAAAATGCTGTAAGTCGCTCCATGTAGGTATCAAAATCTTCAACCTCCTCGTTGAACCTCTCAAAGGAAATACCAGAAATCCCACGAGCACTACTCCCAGTGCTTTGCTGAGTAGCCTGCTGTAAAGTAACGACCCGAACCAGTTCAGCGATCATCCGTTGTAAATCCGCCGTGGATACGTCAGAACTTGCCGGGGGATTAGGCATGGTGGTACGTATGTAGGATGGAGCAAAAACGCGAAAAACCCGGAAAAAAACGGAAACCGTGAAGGACCGAAAGGTTCTATTACTGACTGCGCCAGCTGTAGTGTATGTAAATGTAATTCTTTCTCTAGTTTTATATTACATGGTATGACATGGCGGACACAACACAACCCAAGTGTATCGAGAAAAACGAAAGATGTTGACTTCATATCGAATCGAGATGTTTGATGGAGATCGAATGGACCTTCAAGAAGTGCAATTGTCAACTCAAATGTATCGAGAAACACTAAAGAAGTTGACTTCGTTTCGAATTGTGGTATTTGATCAAGATCGAATGGACCTTCAAGAAGAGCAATTGTATACTCAAATACATCGAGCAAAACGAAAGAAGTTGACTTCATATCGAATCGAAGTATTTGATTGAGATCGACAAATGACAAATGACGTACGGTACACATTCTTACTAACGACAATTGCACTTCTTGGAGGTCCATTCGATCTTAATCAAATACCACAATTCGATATGAAGTCAACTTCATTCGTGTTTCTCGATACATTTGAGTTGACAATTGCACTTCTTGAAGGTCCATTCGATCTCAATCAAATACTTCGATTCGATATGAAGTCAACTTCTTTCGTTTTGCTCGATTATTAGGACATCTGCCAATTAGATCACGGGTTCATAAAACATTAATGTTTCAAATCCCCTCGTCAACAGCTATAATTTGAACCCTCCGATTATAATCGGAATATGACATATTGAGATTATAATCTATGGGTCTTCATTTTAGACAACTATTTCACAGTCAGGAAACCGAAGGAATATTGCATTGTCATCCATTCCCGACCCATGTTTGAAATTTCAAGTGTCTAGTGGCAATATACAAATTTATTTTTTTTAAACGAATGGGTATTGTTTAAACAATTTTACAGACAACAAACCGAGTGAATATTGCATTTTCATCCAGTTCTGACTTATATTTAAAATTTCGAGAGTCTAGCTCATCGGGAACTTGAAAAACAAGTAGTGAAATTTATTATTAATGAGTGTGGTGGTTTAGGTTGACCGTCAGTAAGAATGATGTTGAGGGATGTCGAGGGTCGGTCAAATGAAAATTGAATTATGTGCCAACGTTTCGAAGAATATATTTCTTCATCTTCAGGGCAGGTTATGAAATAGAGTTAGACTCCAACAGGGAAGCTCCTTCCTCCAGATCACAGAAGTAATAACTTATAAGTTATTACTTCTGTGATCTGGAGGAAGGAGCTTCCCTGTTGGAGTCTAACTCTATTTCATAACCTGCCCTGAAGATGAAGAAATATATTCTTCGAAACGTTGGCACATAATTCAATTTTCATTTGACCGACCCTCGACATCCCTCAACATCATTATTAATTATTGTTAGTTATTAATAAGGCTTATGAATTATTTTTAATAATGATTAATTATTTTTATTCATTAATATTAATCAAATCTATACCAGAAAACCACGTGCTATTATTTTATCCAGACCCGAATTTTGATTTTGCTCCTACTTTGTGCCGTCATTGTGAACAAACGGCTGGTCGTAAAAAGCTGCAAATGGTCTTAAAAAATTCTAAAAAATAAACTCTATCTGAATATAAACTAAAACCTATACCGTTACATGTGAATTTTTCGAGTTATGAAATTTTCAAAATTTCAAAATTCGTTTTGAACCCCTTTCCGTTCGCCGTAAATTTTGAAAATTTTCAAGGATCATTGTAGGGTTGGTCCGAACCCGTAAAAAAAATTGCGTAAATTTAGCTCAACACTAACTGGGCAAAGTGCCACCTTCTGCTGAAATTGAAAGTGGCAGGCGGGATGGAGACGAGCTCTTTTCCACTGCTGAGGTCCTGTTACTCGAGGGAAGAAAAATCGTCCAAAGTAAGGACCTACGCGTACGGCCTGAATTGGGCTTCCGTACTGCCATCTAGCGACGTTCTTATAAACTTTATGTTTTTTTAATCGTAGTTTAGAGAGCGTAAGAGAGTGTTTATAGACGGTTGGTTGAGAAGAAAAGGGGAGTGTCCTCCATATGCCTCGTAGAAACTCCCATGGCTTCAGAATGTTATCCTAAAATTTATGATAAAATTACTTTACATCTGTAAAACAGCAATGCAACGTGTAATAAATACTTCAATTCAACATTTAATTGAGGTTTCACACAAGTCAAGTAATTCAAACAGTTACAAAGAACCTATAAAAAAAACTTATAATTTGGTTGTTTCCATAGTGCACTTTAAAGCCTTTCATGGCTGTGAGATCCCTCACAGCACTCCATCACTCGTAGAACTCAACATTCGAAATGAAATGAAATGAAAATTAAATTTTCCAAACAAATGAACAAATTTTGTGAAAGAAATGAGCAATATTTAGTGCAGGAACTACCCCACTCCAAAGAACATAATTGTGCGCTGGGTGGGGGAGTCAACTCTCAACTTGAGAGTCTCTAGTCCGTTAAATAAATATATACCTAAGTACATGGTTAAACTTGTAGAACTTGTTTCAATGGTTATAAGTACGAGTACTTAGTTGGCCATCGTCTTTACGTTTGATTTCCATCGCGGCTTCGCATCTAACGTCATCCTAAGATATTTGCATATATCACCCCTCAGAATCTCCGTTTGCTGCTGGTGAAGACTCTCATAATTCCCTTGTTTACCTATGGTGATCTCCTTTATGTAAATTCTTGTGATGCTGAATCGAGGAGAAAACTTGAGGTTGCATTCAATGGATGCATCAGATATGTCTACAAGCTTAAACCACGGGGGCATGTCTCCTCCCACATTAGGCTGTGGCCTTTTTGATTACTTGTCCATCCGTTTCTTCAGATTCATCTTTCAAGTCGCCCATAAAACGAACAATGTCCCTTCTTATCTTCATGGAATTTTTTCTGTTAGTTCGTCCCCTCGACTGTTCACTATAGTGCAAACATTTGCAAAAACTAAAGCATTTAGTAACTCCTTACGAGTGGCAGGAGCAAGAGCTTGGAACCGTCTGCCTCTCGCTGTCAGGTCTCTCCCCACTCTCGGAGCAATTACCAAATCACTTCAAGAACATTTAACCCACCAATAGTCTCTTCATCACGTTTCAATAATCCTCTTTCCTCCTTCATTTCTACTGCAATTTCTTTCTACTCTTCTTCTTTATATTCTTTTCTTTTCAGTCTCCCTCTTCCTCTTTCTTCTTTCATAATCTGCAATTCAAGTTTTCTTTTTGTTTTTTTTTTTTTCTAGTTATTTCTTTTTTTTTCTAACCCCCAATCGGGTTCTTATAAAAATAATTTAGTTTAGTTGTTTGATACTATTGTCCAGGCTCGGCGGGAACTTTGTTCCTATTTGGATAATAAAAGAGTTTATTATTATTATTATTATTTCGCTTATTAGGCGTAAGGGATGACTTTGCCATTGAGATGGTAAGTGGGCAAGTAGCTGATTTTGCGGTTCGTGAAATTAACATGGACCGACTTTGCCTCATTCATCCGTATTCTCCATTTGGCAGTCCATTTTTGGATTTGTGTAATAGATTTGGTTGAGCTTGGCCATAGAAGCGTCAATGCTCTCCCCCACAGCTAACACTGCGGTATCATGTGGAAAAGTGGCGGTTGTATCACCACTGATTTCAGGTACATAGGTAAAAAATTATTGAATAGAAAGAAAAACTTTTTAAAATGTCGAACATGGGAATAAAATCAGAAAGGAGTTGATTAGAATGAGGACCAGAATCAAAACATCTGAAATCGATCAAATCGATTAATCTTTTTCTTCCTCTTCCTCTTCCTGACTGAACGAATCATCTTCGTACCTATACGATTTATCTATACGATCTATACGATACGTACCAAACTATCGAATCACTTGGTACAAAAGTATCAAAGCCTCGAGGTTTCAAGAGCTTTCTTGGTCGAGGCTTTGATACTTTTGTACGGTACGACGATGGCACTATGAATTTAAACTACTACCATCTGAGTGTGTCAGGACCCAAGGATTTCTATTTCAATTACGTTGATCTTTGGGTAAGAGGTAACAATAAATAGCAACAATGCAGCAATATGCTGGTTTTTATTCTCCCAACACCAGTCGGAAAACAGGGAAATTAACCTCAAAAGTGTATTTTTCAACCAAATTTTACTCCACGTGATAAAAATTAATACAAATTATCAATAGCAATACAAAGAGAAAATCAGTCTTGTCAAATTCACTTGATTAAAAAAGAGGTAAAAGTGAGCAAGTTGGACTTGAGGACTTGTTGGAAGTTGGGCTTGAACCGTTGTGTCAAGAATTTGAAGACTTTTTTTTAACATTCCCTGGTAAAAGTAATCAAGTACCAGTTGATCATTTGTAACAGCCGAAAATCAAGTCCAGACCACTTTTTCTTCACGACTCACTCGAGGTAACTTAATTTTCGGCTGTTACGAGTGATCAAGTGCTACCAGGGAATGTTTCAGAAAAGTCAGCAAATTCTTGACATAACGGTTCATTATCTTCTTTGTGCAGATCGGAATATGTAGACAACTAGGTAGGTATTTCAGTATAGACAAGAAACCGAATGAATATTGCATTGTCATCCACCTGCGACCCATGGGTAACAATAATTAATTAATTAACAATAACTAACAATAATTAATAATGAGTGCGTGTGATTTTGTTGACCGTCAGTAACAATGATGTTGAGGGATGTCGAGGGTCGGTCAAATCATTTGACCGACCCTCGACATCCCTCAACATCATAATTAATAATAATTTACACTACTTGTTTTCAAGTTCCCGATTTGCTAGGGATTTTAAATTTTAAATACAAGTCAGAGCTGGATGAAAATGCAATATTCACACGATTTCTTGTCCGTGAATTGTTTAAATAATACCAATTTGTTTAAACAGTGAAGGTTTTAGCTGCCTACACCTGCCTATTTAGTTGCTATCATCACCCATATCGAAAAGCGAATGGAACTTTAATCTAATTGGTAGTAAGTAAACACCTTATTGTTTATTTCGCATACTGTTTTCTTTCAAAAGTCACCGTTAGTTTTCTGCCCAGTTGATGTCTCACACTAGGTATCGACCAACTCATTCAGTTCAACGTGCGTTTGAGATGGGCCCTGTGTCCAAAAGTTATATTGATTTGTGCGGTCATTTATTGAATTTTGGTTCGTCTGACCACTCGCTTCATTATTATCATTATTTTATTATTATTTTGTGTTTATGAAGAAGAAATTAATTTAAAAAAAGGATTTTGGTTTATTTTTAAAACTGTTAGGTACCTACGTTTAGAGAAGACAAAATTTATTTTAAAATGTATTTAATGAAGGAAGTGTTGAGTTAAAAAGAAGCAACTTCTTTATGAAGAAACAATTTTGTTAAGTTGAAAAAGGAATTGTCAAGAAAAATAAAAAAAAGTAGGTAGGTATGTTTTTTTTCTTGAACAATTTTCTCATGAAGCAACAACAATTTTCTCTTAAATAAAAGTAAATTAAATTGTGTTCAGACGAAACATTTTTCTTTACACTTACAGATGAGAAGTCGTTTGGGCTGACAGGGCTAAGGCTCTCTCAATTTATAACAGGTGCCTCTTTACTTAATAATTAAGTAAAGAGGCACCTGTTATAATTATTATTTCTGGTTTATACATTGAATTTTCTGAAAATTCGCATAGGTACATTTTTTGTACAAAAGGTGCATTTTTTTTAGGGAAAGTAAGTAGTCTTTTCTAATTTATTTTTCCTTCCTGTATTGAATAAAACCATTCCCGAATCGATATGACTATCCGTTCTGAAGATACGAAGTTTTTCTCATTTGCCCCGATGGTCGTCTGATGGCGGGACGGCGGGATGGGAACGAGCTCTTTTCCACTGCTGAGGTCCTGTTACTCGAGGGAAGAAAAATCGTCCCGAATACGACCCAACGCGAACACCCTGTTTTCTGTATGGGCTTCAGTACTGCTATCTAGCGACGTTATTATAAACTATATGTTTCTTCGATTGTAGTGCAGAGTGCGTGAGAGAGTGTTTACAGATGGTTAGTTGAGAAGAAAAGGGGAGTGCCCACCATACGCGTCGTAGAAACTCCCAACGCTTCAGAATGTTATCCTAAAATTTAACATAAAATAACTGATTTCTGTAAAATATCAATGTAACATTTAATAAATACTTCAATGCAACATTTAATTGATGCTTCTCACAAGTCAAGTAATTCAAACGGTTACAAAGTACTTTATTATGTTGTTTCCATAGTGCACTTTAGAGTCTTTCATGGCTGTGGGATCCCTCACAGCACTCTAGCACTCGAAGAACTCGACATTCGAAATGAAATGAAATGAAAATTAAATTTTTCAAACGAATAAACAAATTTTATTTATTCCTCTGTACACATACACCAATGGACTGAGCGAAATGTAGCGCAGGAACTACCCCACTCCAAAGAACATAATTCTGCGCTGGGTGGGGGAGTCAACTCTCATGTACATGGTTAAACTTGTAGAACTTATACGATGTTTATAAGTACTTGACCCAAAAACAAATTTGTTTTACAATTGATATATTTCAGATTTTTTGTTCTGGTCCTCATTAAAATCAACTCCTTCCTGATTTTATTCATGATGCAATCTTGCAATCCCATGTTCCAATTTTCGACATTTTAAACTTTTTTTTCTTTCTACTCAATAATAATTATTGAGTAGAAAAATTATTATTTTTCTGTTAAAAATTATTTTTTATTCTAATAAATAATTCTTTCACTTTAAATGGTTTGCCATATCATGGCCTTATTATGGTTCCGCAACTTTCTTGGTCGAGGGTTTGATACTTCTGTACCAGAGGTGGCACCCGACTGGCAAAGTTTCAGGAGGTCCTTCTCCTTTGCTTGGGTCTCATTAATGGTACCTAGGTACATTTATAAAGCTGTTTCAAAGAAGTAGGATACCTACTTAGCAGCTTTCCCTCGCACTGGATTCAATATCCTATAATCACCAAAATCATGGTAGCTGAATAGAATGGAGTCCGATCCCTTGTCGTATTTCAGCCGTTTCATTCTGATCCAAGAAATCTTCCTCCCTTCAGAGTCTACTGACCTAATTGGTCATTATGAACGCACTCAGTTTTTTGAATCCATCATAATATTATTTTTAAATATCAACTCTTGCACCACTTTTTGTTTTTTCTGTTATACCGATTAATTCCTGTTATATTAATGTAACAAACATGAACATTCATAAACAGTTCATGTTTGTTACTGATGATGACCTGATCGTCGAAATCGATTTAACAACAATTATTGTACTCATTATTTTCGTGGAAATAGACTCTCTCACTCTATACCTCCGTTTTTTATTGAAATAACCATTGAACCACTGAGTTGCACAATGTAATTTTTATTGCTGTCTCAATAATAGTTAGATTAGGTCCAGTCATTTTTTTTTTTTTTTTTTCAGGACAAGAATTGTTAGGTACTTGAGAAATATCACTGAGATAAATATAAATATAATAAGGCTTATTACTAAGGCTCAAGAATGGTAGCATTGGTTACATTAGCCTTGGAATACCTATTTAAAAAAATCTTAATGTCGACGACCAGGAATGACTACGAGGAGAAAATATAATTGTTTTGCCTTCGTTTTGGAATTATACGACTGTAAAAACTATAGAAATCAAGTCTCTATTAATTCAGTTTGAACAATGATCTTTTATTTCTCCGTTGCGTCATTCATACTTCAACCAACCATTACAATAATAATAATAATATGAGGTAGGCTAATCCTACCAGCACATCTCCCCTCTTTAGTCCCTGGACACCAGATGTTTCCGGTTCCTGGCGATTAGTCCTCCGTCCTTGGTCTTCACCTCATACCTCCTTGGTGCCTCTTCGACTCTTCGGAAAATCACTCCATATTTCCTCATGTCCTTCACCCATACTTCTTCTCCCTCCTTTAATTCCTTCAACTCCCTCGCTCCGTGTCTCTTGTCAAACCTTCTTCTTTGCTCTTCTTTCTTCCTTTTGTCAGCATTCCGGAACGCCATCAATCCTTGCCATCGTGGTACTAGCTGGTCTGGATCGACTGGAAGCGTACCCCTCAATCTCCTTCCCATTAGCAATTCCGCTGGAGACTTTCCATTATCCAACGGGGTCGTCCGGTATGCTAAAAGTACAAGGTCTAGGTCTCCTTTAGATACCAATCGTTTGGCTATCTTAACCATTGACTCTGCGAACCCATTACTTTGGGGGTATCTTGGACTACTGACGACAATCTCGAACCCCATTTCGTGAGCAAACTGCTGCATTTCGTAGCTCACAAAATTCGTCGCATTATCGCATCGAATAACCTCTGGAATCCCAAATTTTGCAAATATAGATTTCAGGTACTTTTTTATGGCCGCAGTCGTCAGGTCCTTCTTCATCAGATGTATATCCAAATACCGGGAGAAAAAATTCGCTACTACCAGATACCATTGGTTTGCAAATTTGAAACAGTCCATTCCAAGAATACACCACGGTCTTGACGGTAAGCTGGTAGGTTTCAGTGGTTCACTTTTTTGGTCCCTTTGTTCCAAACACTCCCTGCAGTGGGCCACTTTCTCCTTGATATGGCTAATGATTCCTGGCCACCAGACACATGCTCTGGCTCTCGAAATTGATTTATTCTCTCCACCGTGGCCTTCATGGATTCTGTTTAAAATTTCGTCTCGTAGTGCTTGTGGGACTACGACTCGTTTCTTGAACATGAGCACCTCATTTTTAATAATAATAAGATACTAAGAATAATAAGATAATAAGATAATAATAATAAGATAATAAGAATAATAATAAGATTTAATAATAAGACCATTACAATAATAATAATAGTATGAGGTAGGCTAATCCTACCAGCACAATAATTAAAATGGTAAAACAGTAATAGTAAAACAAGTAACAGAAAAATTTGGGATTGAAAATAGAAAGAAGAGCAGTAAAATCTTAGGTTAATCTCAAGAGGTTATCAAAAATAAATCAACAACTATTCATCAAAGAGACCATCAAAAACCAATCAAATCGTCTTCGTCACTATCGAGGGATTGCTCGCTTTTATTAGAAGCGTATAAGCTCTGTGACGCAAGCAACTTCATCATATTTGGTGTGATGGGGTGGTTGTAACAATTGGTACCTTTCTCCTTCATATCCTTCATACCACAAGTGGTTTTCCGATCACGAATAAATGTACTAAAATCGTATAATTATTCAATTTATCAGAATTTTGCCAGTGTTTGAATCACGTAACCTAGCTTGACCGAAAATCCCTACGTTCAGCGTAGGGATTCCCTACGCTCAATGCACCCCCAAAATTCCCTACGTGTACGGAAAAATCCCTACATCTGGCAACACTGCTATGCATCGAATCAACTACCATCTGAGCGTGTCAGGACCCAAGGATTTCTATTTCAATTACGTTGATCTTTGGGTAAGAGGTAACAATAAATAGCAACAATGCAGCAATATGCTGGTTTTTATTCTCCCCATAGCAGTCGGAAAACAGGGAAATTTCCGACAGCTTTGTCCGGCAATGTTCCTATCGACTGAATCAGTGCAGATCTGATTTCGTAGCTGCCACGCATTCCATTCATCTCCGTCCAGCAAAAGCAGAACGTCCTTTCCTCGTGTTCATAAACAGTCAGGTTGTAGGCATTTACCTTCCGGCTGTAATAAAGTTGGGATTCGTCCGACGAAGGGATCTGCTGAACACTCTGAAGGTCGAAGGTTGCTGTGACCAAATGCTTTTCATGTGAAGCCCGAATTTCATTCAATTTTTTCGCCTCCTGTCCATCTCTCCTCCTTGGAAGATGAGCTTCATACTGTTCCTTCAGTGTTATTTTGGTTTATTATCTTCGATAATGAACCATTGGAATCGCCCAAAGAAAAAAAAATTTTAACCCCCCCCCTCAAAATTTGTTGGTTTACGTTTCAAGATACGTAGATTCAGAAAATCGAATAAAAAAACTCTGCAAATTCTTGACACAACGGTTCATTATCTTCTTTGTACAGATCACCCTTCTGTCTAGATCACTAGGTCTAAATGTCTAGATCCTAAATGTTAGATTAATAATTATTATTATTATAAATTATCACTAATTATTAACAATTTTATCAAGTACCTAGTGAAAAATATTATAATTTATTGTTAGGTATTAATAATTCATATTTATTATTAATAATAATTATTATTAATTATGATTAATTAATACGATATAATTCCGGGGTTTTTAATACTACGTCGGTAATAATTTTTCAATAAAAGAAGTACCTACCAACAAACATTCGAAATTACCTTCATTTCCGTAGCACGAAACGCACCTCAGAACAACAAACTCGACATCACTTAAGCCATATGATGTTCCAAAGAGCTTGTTAGTATGAAAATGGACCTGTATTTCAACAGTTTGATACACGATCGTGTTGTGAGGCACAATCTTTGAGCCCTCATTGTGAACGAACGGCTGGTCGTACAAAGCTGCGGATGGTCTTAAAAAATTCTACGGAACAAACTCTATCTAAATATGAAATAAAAAACATACCGTTCTATATGAATTTTTCGAGATATGAGATTTTCAAATTTTCAAAATTCGTTTTGAACCCCTTCCCCTTGACCTAGGGTTATGAAAAGTTTCGAGGACCATTGTGGGGTTGGTCGAAACCCATAAAAAAAATTTCGTAATTTTAACTCAACGCTAACTGGGCAAAGTGGCGCGGACGGCGGACGGCGTACGGCGTACGGCGTACGGCGTACGGCGGACGGACGGATTTTTTTTTATTCGATTTTCTGAATCTACGTATCTTGAAACGTAAACCAACAAATTTTGAGGGGGGGTTAAAAAAATTTTTTCTTTGGGCGATTCCAATGGTTCATTATCGAAGATAATAAACCAAAAAACTCTGCAAATTCTTGACACAACGGTTCATTATCTTCTTTGTACAGATCACCCTTCTGTCTAGATCACTAGGTCTAAATGTCTAGATCCTAAATGTTAGATTAATTATTATTATCAATTTTATCAAGTACCTAGTGAAAATTATTATAATTTATTGTTAGGTATTATTCATTCGTATTTATTATTAATAATTATTATTATTAATTATGATTAATTAATACGATATAATTCTGGGGTTTTTAGTACTACGTCGGTAATAATTTTTCTATAAAAGAAGTACCTACCAACAAACATTCGAAATTAGCTTCATTTCCGTAGCACGAAACGCACCTCAGAACCACAAACTCGACATCACTTAAGCCATATGATGTTCCAAAGAGCTTGTTAGTATGAAAATGGACCTGTATTTCAACAATTTGATTCACGATCGTGTTGTGAGGCACAATCTTTGAGCCGTCATTGTGAACGAACGGCTGGTCGTACAAAGCTGCGGATGGTCTTAAAAAATTCTACGGAACAAACTCTATCTAAATATGAAATAAAAAACATACCGTTCTATATGAATTTTTCGAGATATGAGATTTTCAAATTTTCAAAATTCGTTTTGAACCCCTTCCCCTTGACCTAGGGTTATGAAAAGTTTCGAGGACCATTGTGGGGTTGGTCGAAACCCATAAAAAAAATTTCGTAATTTTAACTCAACGCTAACTGGGCAAAGTGGCGCGGACGGCGTACGGCGTACGGCGTACGGCGTACGGCGTACGGCGGACGGACGGATTTTTTTTTATTCGATTTTCTGAATCTACGTATCTTGAAACGTAAACCAACAAATTTTGAGGGGGGGTTATAAAAAAATTTTCTTTGGGCGATTCCAATGGTTCATTATCGAAGATAATAAACCAAAATCCGTCCGTCCGCCGTACGCCGTACGCCGTCCGCCGTCCGCGCCACTTTGCCCAGTTAGCGTTGAGTTAAAATTACGAAATTTTTTTTATGGGTTTCGACCAACCCCACAATGGTCCTCGAAACTTTTCATAACCCTAGGTCAAGGGGAAGGGGTTCAAAACGAATTTTGAAAATTTGAAAATCTCATATCTCGAAAAATTCATATAGAACGGTATGTTTTTTATTTCATATTTAGATAGAGTTTGTTCCGTAGAATTTTTTAAGACCATCCGCAGCTTTGTACGACCAGCCGTTCGTTCACAATGAGGGCTCAAAGATTGTGCCTCACAACACGATCGTGTATCAAACTGTTGAAATACAGGTCCATTTTCAAACTAACAAGCTCTTTGGAACATCATATGGCTTAAGTGATGTCGAGTTTGTTGTTCTGAGGTGCGTTTCGTGCTACGGAAATGAAGGTAATTTCGAATGTTTGTTGGTAGGTACTTCTTTTATAGAAAAATTATTACCGACGTAGTATTAAAAACCCCAGAATTATATCGTATTAATTAATCATAATTAATAATAAATATTATTAATAATAAATACGAATTATTAATACCTAACAATAAATTATAATAATTTTCACTAGGTACTTGATAAAATTGTTAATAATTAGTGATAATTTATAATAATAATTAATCTAACATTTAGGATCTAGACATTTAGACCTAGTGAAATAGACAGAAGGGTGATCTGTACAAAGAAGATAATGAACCGTTGTGTCAAGAATTTGCAGAGTTTTTTTCTCTCGAGAAGCGGTTTTTTAGTAAACCGAGGGATGTTCCGATATTATCGATATCAATGAATACCGATATTTTTGTTTCAATATTTCCGATATTATATCGATATCGGAAATGCGGTATTATCGTGATATCGAAAGATTATGGTGAATATTGTATTTTTATAAGTTAAGTATTTTTACAAAAATACGGTTTTTGATCCCGATAATCACGATATATTTATGATATTCTTCTGATCTCCTATCTTATTAGGCCCTATATACATTATATTATTATTATAATGGTAATTATTAATATATTATTAATCTGTATTCCAATATATTTTATCTTCGAATGAAAATGTTGGACAAAAAATGTTGACTTGATCATTTTTTCTTCACGACTCACTCGAGGTAACTTAATTTTCGGCTGTTACAAGTGATCAAGTGCTACCAGGGAATGTTTCAGAAAAGTCAGCAAATTCTTGACATAACGGTTCATTATCTTCTTTGTACAGATTACTCTTCTGTCCAGAACACTAAATAGTAGACTGATTATTATTATTTAAAGTACGCTAATGTTGTTTGTATATTAGGTAGGTATGAGAATTGGTCATAAAGTACCCTCCCTTCCCTCTGGGTGAGCGGGTACGCAAGGGTTCATAAAACATTAAATTTTCAAATCCCCTCGTCAAAAGCATTTATTAGAACCCTTAGATTATAATCGGAATATGTAGACCTAATTTTACGGACAAGAAACCGAGTGAATATTGCATTGTCATCCAGTTATGACTTATATTTAAAATTTCAAATCCCTAGCTCATCGGGAACTTGAAAAACAAGTAGTGCAAATTATTATTAATTATTGTTGGTTATTAACAAGGTTTATGAATGAGTTGTAATGATGATTAATTATTTGTATTAATTATTATGAATTAACTTGATAGGTATCTGAAAACCATGTGCTATTAGAATCCAGACCCGAATTTTGATTTTGCTCCAACTTTGTGCCCTCATTGTGAACGAACGGCTGGTCGTAAAGAGCTGCGAATGGTGTTAAAAAATCCTAAAAAATAAACTCTATCTAACTATAAACTAAAAACTATACCGTTGCATGGGAATTTTTCGAGTTATGAAATTTTCAAAATTTCAAAATTTGATTTGAACCCCTTACCGTTGACTGAAAGTTTTGAAAAGTTTCAAGGATTATTTTGGGGTTAGTTCGAATCCGTAAAAAAAATTGCGTAATTTTAGCTCAACGCTAACAGGGCAAATAATTTGTAAAGTTTATTTAAATCGATATTTGGGAGTACCTACCGCGGCAGTCGGCTGACGGGGGTCGGCGGGATGAGGACGAGCTCTTTTCCACTGCTGAGTTCCTGTTACTCGAGGGAAGAAAAATCGTACAAACTAAGGACCTACGCGAACGGCCTGAATTCGGCTTCAGTACTGCTATCTAGCGGCGTTCTTATAAACTTCATGTTTTTTCAATTGTAGTGCAGAAAGCGTAAGAGAGTGTTTATGAACGGTTCGTTGAGAAGAAAAGGGGAGTGCCCACTATACGCGTCGTAGAAACTCCCATGGCTTCAGAATGTTATCCTAAGATTTAACATAAAATTACTGATTTCTGTAAAATATCAATGTAACATTTAATAAATACGTCAATGCAACATTTAATTGATGCTTCTCACAAGTCAAGTAATTCAAACGGTTACAAAGTACTTTATTATGTTGTTTCCATAGTGCACTTTAGAGTCTTTCATGGCTGTGGGATCCCTCACAGCACTCTAGCACTCGAAGAACTCGACATTCGAAATGAAACAATGCAACGTGTAATAAATACTTCAATGCAACATTTAATTGAGGTTTCACACAATTCAAGTAATTCAAACAGTAACAAAGAACTTTATTTTGGTGATTCCATAGTGCACTTTAAAGTATTTTATGGCTGTGGGATCCCACAGATCCATCACTCCTAGAACTCGAGATTCGAATGAAATGAAATGAAAATTTGTTTATTCCTCTCTACATAATATGTACAGCAATGGACTGAGCAAAATTTAGCGCAGGAAGTACCCCACTCCAAAGAGCATAGTTCTGCTCCATAGAACATAGGTCTACTCTCAAGTTCATTAAATAAAAAAATACCTAACTACATAGTTTTTAAGTTAAAACTTGTAGTAGGTATACAGTGGTTATACTTGACAAACATTTTTTTTATAGTAAGTAAGTATAAAATAGAAAATAAATTACCTATCGCAAACTCAATATCCCAATGATATATATCCAACTGAATATAAGTATATTATACTTCTTGTAAACTGCTCTAGGAACACTTGTGTGGACTTCTAAGTCATGTGACACATTTCTTACCAATAGGGGCATAGGTGCTATAGTAAATGTGACGGGACGTACCAATTAAGCGTGATTCGGGCACGGGTACACATAAGCACTATTTTGCGTACTTTCATAATTAAAATGATGGGTGTTTATGCATTAGGGCTGGTTTCACGTAAATTTGGCTGACAGAAAACACTTATCAACAGTATCAATCAGATCATGCGAAGGAAATCTTTTTGGTTTCTTAGCAATAATTTTCAATATAGTCTTCTAGGCTATATCGAGGGTCTCACGGCAACTTCCCACATCGTCATTTTTGGCCAAAATGAGTTATGCATACCATTCGAAGCGTCTTCTCCCGGCGGATCGACCTAAGTATAAGTTAGGTACCTAAGTTAGGTAACAAAAAATCTTACGATTTATTTTACTGAATTACTCAGTAAACATAGTCATTGGCAGATGGTTTTTTGGCTCTGCTGAAAAGTTGCCAACATGACGATGTGGGAAGTTGCCGTGGGACCCTCAATATGTTCTGGTGGTTGGAAAAATCAGTTAAATCGAAAGTTTTACTTTTTCTTTTCATAGGTTGTTCTACTTGGTGGTGGAACGAATCTGCGGACATGAACGTGTGCTCTGTCTCAAAATATTTTATCTCAAGACGTTCAAGATCGACTTCAGCGGAGTTTAAAAACGTCCTACCTCGAGAGCTAAAGTCGGACATAAGACGATCTAGCGTAGACTTGAGGCGATGTGTCCGAACACAGCCGCCGCGCATGCGCAGTTGAGATAAGTTCAAACTTATGTCCTTAGGAAAATACATACCTGTCTTACAGACAGGTGTTCCCTTGAGAGTGTCTATAAATTTTGTCGAGGAGACAGGTATTCTGGTAAGTGTTTGTTTGTGTATGTCTAAGACAGGTGTTCTGCTAAACACGAACTGGAAACATGTTCCGTCTGCAGTGTTAAAAACGTCCTACCTCGAGAGCTAAAGTCGGACATAAGACGATCTAGCGTAGACTTGAGGCGATGTAATATTTAATAATAGTGAAAAAATACATAAATAATAAAAATGAGAGAAAAGAGAGGAAGAGTGAATAAGAAAAGGAAAGAACCAGAAGAAGATTGGGATTTCCCAACATGCATAACTTGGAGTTCCCATACTGTGGACCACAAAAAAAGAGCTGCAGCTGCTGAAAGGAAGAAAAAAGAACGTGAACGAAAACGGTCCTACCCAGAAGAAGGCAGCAGAACGAGAAGAACTGAAGGGAAGATTGAAAATATTGCTGACATGAATATCAACGAGATGAATGGAGATTTACCACCAGACACATTTTTAATTATGATTTTTGTAATATCATAAATTTTATGATATTACAAAGGGCATTGGATTCATTAGTCACTGCAATAAGACTGAAGAATGAAAAATACCGATTATTATCTTCGTCATCTACTGTATTAATTGCCTACAATAGATCGAGTAGATAAGTAATAATCGCTTAGAGCAATGATGCTGTTAATAATAATGCTGAGAGCAATTATTGCTCTAAGCCAGGGGTCGGCGACCTTTTTTCCGTGGTGTGCCAATATTTCCAAATTCGCAAACGCATGGATTCTTAGGGGGTCGCACTCGAAAATCATGAAATTTCAATAAAAGAGCTCATTTTGCTTCTAATTAAACAAAACAAAATAAAAGTTTCAGTTTTGCAGCATGATTGTATGAGCGAATTTTCGTAGGAATGAGTAAAACAGGAGTAGTTTTACGCCAAGTAAAATTTGGGGTGGAAATGTTTTGAAAAGGTACTTACCTACCATAAGAGTATTGGAAACGTAACAAATTTTGTCTCCATCTTTTCCCGAGTAACACCTCAGTGTATAGGTTTTCAACGCTGATCACGATGGTGAAGTCTGAATTGCGATATCTCATTCCGTTTTCAGATTAGAGCAGATGAACCGTGAAGAACATCTCAAGTAACAACCACGCATGTTCAGTTTGAGAACTGGAATGAGATAATTCTGATTTCACCATCGTGTTCAGTATTTATTAAAAAAAGTCAGACTGTTTCAAATTTTATGGATAAATTTTATGGGTCAGAATTTATGGGTAATCCCCCCCCCCCCCCCCAAACTTGATCAAGCAAGTTCGGCATTTAAAATATTTGTACAATCGTACAATTGGTGACCCCGACGTGATAAAAAAAGAAACGGAAAACTCGTACAGTGATAGAAGATGGAAGGGACAGGAGACGCAGCTCACGTAGCGGACGTAAGCCTGCATTCTGGCCTGAAAAAAAACCGATATATGGTTCCACCAAGTCGAGGCCCAATTTAAATTGAAACGCATCACTTCTGAACAGACAAAATTTGACTATCTTCTGGCCCAAATGGACAAAATTTACGTCGAAAACATATACGATCTTGCCACTTCTAGAAACACCGACAAATACACGCAAGCAAAAAACCGCCTAACCACGCGTCGGGGTCACCAATTGTACGATTGTACCAATATTTTAAATGACGAACTTGCTTTTTTTTTTTTCGTGATTTATTTATTGCAACTGAAACATAATACAATTCATCTAGCAATATTTCATTTCATGATAAGCTCACTAGGGGGGGGGGGGAGGTTTACAGCAAAACCTGGCCCATACTTGTATCAAGAACAGTTAAAAACACTGGATTACACTTGCACTATTTGCACAGCACAATTAGGTCCAGAGGTTTATTTCTCTTGAGTCGCCGAAGCTCTCCTTCGTTGTTTAAAACGTTGAGCATCTCCAGGTTCTCGTGTTTGTGGAGGCGATGTTCGTGCTTCCTTGCATATTTGGCGATAATTTCGGTGACCGTTTCTACCCTCAAGTCTCGATGAATATCATCATTCCGCCCGTACTATACTTCTCAATATTATATTTTGTCGGGTTTGGATTGTTTTAATATTTGATTTTTTTCGCACAACCCCAGAGCTGTATCCCATAGGTCCAGATGGGGCGCAGTATCTGTTTATATATGAGTAATTTATTGTGTAGTGAGAGATGGGAGTTCCTTCCCATCATCCAGTACATCTTTCTGAACTTGATTTTTAGTTCCTGATTCTTTTTTTCAATGTGGTATTTCCAGTTAAGTTTGGAATCAAGGTGCATCCCTAAGTATTTTACAGTGTCAGAGTATGGAATCTTATTTGAATTGATCTCAACTTCTGGGGCTGAGATTTTTCTATTAGTAAAGTTGATGTGCACTGACTTTGTTTCATTCAGTTTCATTCTCCACATCTTGGTCCAATTGACAACCTTGTTAGTGGACGTCTGTAGATTGCGAGTTGCAGTTTCAGCGTCACCTCCAACAGAGAGGATGGCAGTATCATCAGCAAAAGTAGCTACAGTTGAATTTCCCTGTTGCGGAAGATCTCGTGTGTACAGCAGGTAGAGTACTGGGCCTAGGACACTGCCTTGTGGTACCCCTGCTTTTATAGGCTTCAAGACAGAGTATTGGTCACCCTGCTTTACCCTGAAATGTCTGTTCGCTAGGTAGGATTTTAGGAGTAAGTAAAACTGTTTTGGGAGATCCCTGTGCAGTTTATACTCAAGTCCCTTGTGCCAGACCTTGTCAAATGCCTGGGCCACTTCCAGAAAGATACTGGCACATATTTTTTTACCTTCTAAAGCCTTTTCTATTATGTTAGTGATTCTATGAACTTGATCTAGCGTAGAGTGGCGTTGCCTGAAACCGAATTGGTGGTCTGGTATCAATTTTCTGACTTCAATAATTGGTTTAAGCCGTTTGAGCAACAATTTTTCGAACAGTTTTACGAACTTGCTAGATCAAATTTTGGAACTCGAATGATTTTATTATTTATAAAAAGTAACTAAGTTGGGAACGAAAACATGTGGCGCTGAATAATTATTATAAAAACGAGGTAGAAAAACTACAACAAAAAATCAGCTTCTCAGCGCCTACACCCCCCTTACAGTTGCCCGATTATGCCCATCTACGAACTTAAGCCTTTCGACTTAGCCTTTCGATTATAAGACAGACTTTTGGTAAAAATTTGAACTTTTTATCTCGATTATTTATTATTATTCATCTACAGGGTGTTCGTTTTAAGACGGCTCAAATGCATTTCCTTCCTGAACGGTTGATCTGAGCTGAACATGCCAGAGGAACAAGGTTTTACCAATTCTTTCCAAAAAATGACATAAAAAAACATGACCTATGAGGCGAAATAGGATAATTACAACTATTTCACAGACAAGAAACCGAGTGAATATTGCATTGTCATCCAGTTCTGACTTATATTTAAAATTTCGAGACTCTAGCTCATCGGGAACTTGAAAAACAAGTACTTAGTGAAAATTATTATTAATAATTATTGTTACCTAGTTATTAACAAGGTTTATGAATGAGTTGTAATGATGATTACTAATTTTTATTAATTACCATTAATTAAATCGATATCTGAAAACCACGTGCTATTAGAATCCAGACCCTCTCAAACTTTGAGCCGTCATTGTGAACGAACGGCTGGTCGTAAAAAGCTTCAAATGGTCTTAAAAAATTATAAAAAATTAACTCTATCTAACTATAAATTAAAAACTGTACCGTTGCGTGTGAATTTTTTGAGTTATGAAATTTTCAAAATTTCAAAATTCGTTTTGAACCCCTTTCCGTTCACTGAAAGTTTTGAAAAAATTCATGCATCATTCTGAGGATCACGGTTTACCCCCGCACAAAGTAAGTTTGTCAGTCAGGACTCCCACTAGTCACAAAAAGACTTCTATACCTCACACTAATTAGACCGATATGGCTTTACGCTTGCGAAGTATGGGGATCAGCTGCAAAAACCCACATTAATAAGCTCCAAGTTACGCAAAATCGTGTACTCCGTCTCATAACAGGAGCAGAATGGTACGTCAGGAACAGTACGATCCATCAAGACCTCGACATCCCTATGGTGGCAACTTTGATCAGAGAGCGATACGCAAAAATCCATACCAGCATGTTACAACATAGCAACCCACTGATAGAAGCTATTTCAACCAATCTGCCTCCACATCCAACAAACCGCCGCTTGAAACGAAAGTTACCCCAAGACAATTTATTATAAAGTCAAAGTGCAATACACAATAATTTAACGTTTAAAACGTTCTCTGGATAAGGGCAGTCATTGGGCTGTACCTTAAAACATGTACCCAGTCAATTAGATTAAGTCTACTATATACAAAACTATAAAAACTGTAATATTGTAAAAATAATAAAGTTATATATTTATTAAAAAAAAAAAAAAAAAAAATCATTCTGAGGTTGGTCCGAACCCGTAAAAAAAATGGCGTTATTTTAGCTCAACGCTAACAGGGCAAATTGCCGCCTTTGGCTGAAATTATTAGGGTTTGTTGGGATGGAGACGAGCTCTTTTCCACTGCTGAAGTCCTGTTACACGAGTTGAGAAAAATCGTCTCAACTAAGGGCCAACGAGGACCCCTGTATGAGGCTTCTGCTCTGCCACCTAGCGGCGGCCTTATGAACTCTGTGTTTCTTTAATTGTAGTGTAGAGAGCGTAAGAGAGTGTTTACAGACGGTTGGATGAGAAGAAAAGAAGAGTGTCCATCATACGCCTGGTAGAAACTCCCAAAGCTTCAGAATGTTATCCTAAAATTTAACGTAAAATTACTTGACTTCCGTAAAATAGCAATGCAACGTGTAATAAATACTTCAATGCAACATTTAATTGAGGTTTCACACAAGTCAAGTAATTCAAACAGTTACAAAGAACTTAGTTTTGTTGTATCCATACTGCACTTTGAAGTATTTCTTGCAGACTTTATCACTCGACATTCGAAATGAAATGAAATGAAAATTTGTTTATTCCTCTCTACATAATATGTACAGCGATGGACCGAGCAAAATTTAGCGCAGGAACTACCCCTTTCCAAAGAACATAGTTTTCAACCATATGGCCCATTCTCACAAAAACTTGAAACCGATTGTCCATTGTTTTTCCTCTTGTAAGGGACCGTTTTTTTTTTTTTTTTTTTCGTTTTTTTCTGTAAATTGTAGGTATTCATGAGTTCTAACCCGAATTTGGGCAACCCAATGCATAAATTCAGTGTATTTACATGAAAATTTATTAAAGATACCCTAAATGTCACTACTTCATCCTGTCCCAACCCAACCTGTGTACAGAAGAATCTACATGTTTCAAGACCCTACAGTCCCCAAAACTCGAGTGAAATATTTTTAATTACCAACTACTTCCAATTTGATGCGTCATGATTTGTGTTTGTCCCGAGGATTTCAGTCACTACTTCACGACTGTTGTTTTTATGGAACAAATTCAAATATCCCGCTTCCCGGGAGGTTGTTGGCGGCTCATTGTAACCATCAACATCAGGGTTAAGTCCAGTAGGACTCCTACTGTAGGAGTCCACAGAAAACCCTACTATACTACGTAGGAGTCTCAACGGCCTCCAGTTAAGTGTTGACTTTCGGCGAGTGTTTTGTGCAGCGAATCGTGGTAGTGTTTTTTCTCCTGTAGCTGATCCCTTCAGCTACATCCCACATGTACTTAGGTGTAATCCTGGACAAACGTCTGACATTCAGGGAGCATATCTGTTTATTAAAAAGACGCTTGACCAACCGGACTTCTCAGCTCAAATATTTCCTAAACAATCCATCTCTGTCACTTGACAATATAATTTTAATGTACAAAGTTTTTATCAGGCCTATCTGGACTTACGCGCTCCCAATTTGGGGCACATGCTCCAGATCGGCGTTCAGGGTAATCGAACAGCATCAAAACAAGACCCTCCAGCGACATGTGCTTCATTCTCTGCCCTTCGTTGGCAATGACACCATTTACGCCGATTTCAAACTCGCCACTCCAATGGAACACCTCGACGAAACGATGGTCCAATTCGTCTCTTCCAATAGAGACCATCCCAACAGTGCTGCCAGAGAAGGATTGGCTGTTCCCACCAACCGCCGCCTAACGACCCCCCATCATATACTAGACTTTCTAGAACTGTAAAACTCCTACCTCCTGTGTTAAATTGACATTAGCACTTATCCACCCCAACCGTGTGGAAGGTAATACCTAGTAGTTAATACTGTGATTTAATTTACAAGCCAATAAGGAATATTTATTTTTGTAATTGTCTTAAAAATAAACAGCCATAAAAAAAACAACAACTTCACCGGATGTTTCTAGTGTGGGTTTCAGAGATTTTTGTTTTTTTTTCTCTTTTGGCCTTGAACTCTGGTATCGCATAACAGTTGAAAGTTGAAAGCGAATTAAGAAAACGCAATACCTAATAATTTGTCAAGTGGAGCTTTCATATTTGTGACAACATTATTAGGAAAAAGTCAGTAGATCACGAGCAGTTTACTCTTTTTTCCATAGGAATACTGATATAAGTCACTAGGATAAATGTACCAGTAGCTGACACTGCTCCAGTTGCTGACTGGTTCATTGAAAAACTGAAATAATAAGGATCCACGCCCTCGAAAATCACTGTTTTAAAAATTGGCGGCTTCGGTTGGCATTCCGTTGACGTTTGGTGGCTTTGCCTGCTTCGATTAGTGCCTAACAACGCAAATTGTTCGGTTAGTTCGTTCTAGTCGGTGGGTAGTGCCACCTGTGTTACCATATTGGGCAACGACTCTGGAGTAAGTTTTTCTTCTTAGCTATTCATTGATGTTGTTTGTTGCGGATTTTGTGTTATCAACACCAGAGTGTAGGATACATTGTGTTCCATGTATTGTAACCTTGGTTTCTCAATTTACTTGGAGGATTTAACGGATGTCAGGCACTGGTACATGAAATCATCATTTATCCAGTAATTGACAGGCCCTGTCAGACACTGGTACATCCGACAGTTTTCTTCAAACCTTCCTATTTCTTATTTTATCATTCTTGGTAGCTGCACCGAATATGCCAATAAACGTGATTTTCGACGCAGATTTCATTTTTCAGTGCCTGACAGGTGGTGTCAGCCACTGGAACATCAGCTACCCTCCTTTTTTCTTTTCTTGAATATTTCCAATAAATTCCCAAAATGAAACAGTCTCAAAGGTGACATCTCATTTTAAAGTTTTTTTTTACGGAGATAGCGATGGTGATATCAGAATTACGATATCCTATTCCGTTCTTAATCTGGTGCACTTTGAAGATTATGAAACTTGGTTGATACTTGAGATGTTCTTCAAGGCAATCATGTTCTCCATTAGAGAGATTTTACATAAAACCAGTTATTTCGTGGAAAATTCGCTCTTATGGTCATGTTTCAAGTTTGCCCACTGCATGTCACCTATTGGGACGTCCCCCTGTCACCTACTGGGGCATTCGCTCTCCGAGGGTGTCAACTAATGGAACAAAACAGTTGGATCGAAAATTTAAACCGTAATGAGCTAGTTAGCCAGTTGAAAAGTTGTTTTATTTGAAAAATTCAAGATCGCTCCGATTGGACCAATAATAAACTGGCCACCTTGAAATTCGAAAATGTTTCCTTAACATGTCAGCCACTGGTACATTTATCCAACTTTATTCGGAAATAAATTGCTTTCCAAAGTCTCAACTTCATGTTCATGAGTGCAATTTGGGAATAAATTAATATTTTGATATTGAGAGAGGTGTAAGGTCGGACAATGATCACATATGGTCACTCATTAATATATGAGCCTGGAATTAAAAAAAAATGGAGCCTCAAAACCGACTTTTATTTTTTGAATGAAAAGGTAGTCGGATTTCACGTTTTCCTAAGAATGGCCCATATGCAAATCGAGGGTGTCACTCCATCACCACTTAACGTCATTCTGGCTAGTTTTCAGGAGAGTCACAGATGAGGTGTTAAGGTGATCGAATAGGGTCGACATGTTTCACTAAAGATTTTCTCACGTTTTAGTTTAAAATTGATGTATATTTGATATCTCAGTATCATAACAATTGAGTTGCGGCTCATCAAGTTCATTTCTTATAATACTCGTATTATATCAACTGGTTGTAGAGTTTTTAGCCCAGTGGCTGTAACTGAGGAGGACACTCAGCTACTACTTGTCACTAGTCACATCACAAGATCAAGAGGTTTTGTTGGTGTTTAATCGCCAGTAACTGGCGATTAAACACCAACAAAACCTGTTGCTTTGCCACTTTGCTGACAGATTTCATCTTGAGGTCTCAAGGGACGTTGACAACACTCTTGAGTAACTTGTTCTGAAAAGTTTTTTTAATTTTTTTTTTATAATCTTGCTGGTTTTTTAGTACAGCCCCAGAGCTGGATACCATTTAATGGTATAGTCCACACAAGTTTTAGGGTTTTCTTGTATTGATAGGATGAGCAAATTGTTATGTGCTGGTAGTTCAGAATACCTACAAGTCGACATGTGACGATTTGGTAGAAAAGGCTATTTCGCTTACATTTTCAGTTGGAAATAGGACGTTTAGGCAACTAAGGATGCCATGGACTTCTCATTTCAGTGAGAAGATTCCTGTGGATGTGTAGTAAATAAATATGAGGAGATAATTTATTATGAACCTCCATGTCAACAGAACTGTTAACCTGCGTTTGAGCAAAAGGTAATTTTGATAATGAATTATGTTTTGGAGCCTAAAATTACCTTTTGCTCAAAAGCGGGTTAACAGTTCTGTTGACGTGGAGGTCCATAATAAATTATCTCCTTATATTTATTTACTACACAGGGCATCAAAATTGATAGTGGTAAATTGGTGAATGGATTGAAACACCTTTTAATTCGAGCTTCCGGAATGACATTACACTCCCATTCCAGTTGTAGTATAAGTCAAAGTAAACTTGGACTTATCTCCACTCGACCTACGATTTTAGCTCCCAAGTGAAATTTCGAATGTTTGAATCAGGCAAATATTTCCTAGTGCCTGCAAGTATGAAATGCCACCTGATAAGATAACCTACACAATGAACTGAAGGAGCACCATTGTTTCTTAGCTCTCTGTAAACACGGTTTATACCTCACCAGGAGCTCTTACAACATACTGACTGAGCCGCTGCTGTATTTCAAATCCTCGTGTTGACTCGACTGTATTTGCATTTCAAAATTCGTATTGTGTTCCCTTACCTCGACAATGTCGCACGTTTATCGCCGGCGGGAATTTGCCCAGTCACAAATATCTGTATCAGATGACTATGGTCAAAGTTTAGCTCGCCGCATCCAATCATAGACGTTTTACTTTACTTTTACTGAAGATCTAGTTTTACTAGATCTTCAGAGAGCGATTTTTGCAAAAATCGACTGCGAAGATGATGTACGGTAAATGAGTGCACGAGACAAATTGGAATGAATCTGGGTACGGGGAGTTACACTTCAGAATAAATAGTTTCAGGTGCACAGCCCCAGGAATGCAGTAGTTCAGCGACAAAGATGAGTCCAGAAGCTTATTTCTCTGTACAGGTCTGGTGAGATTTCAGACTACCAGTACGTGAAGCGCGTTTGTGCGAAATACCGGCCACATCACGGCGAACAGTAAAGGCGGGTTCACATGGAGCGGAAAGTCCGGATTGCGTATCGCTCTGTGATTGGTCAGCGTCGAAGGTTGGGTGTGTACTTCCATGGCCTTGACCAATCACAGAGCAATACGCAGTCCGGACTTTCCGCTCCAATGTGAACCCGCCTTAACGCTTGTGGTTTTAATTCGAGTATTTGACGGCCTTGATTGAGTGATTTGACGAAGTACCTGCATTGTACCTGATTATTGTGTAGGTCCACTAACGTGTTTCCAATCGTACCCTGCAGTTCACACTGATTTCAACATAAAATTGTCTATTAGAAATACTCGATTTATTTCAGAAGGTACCTATCATTTCCATCGTGTCCAATTGAGTTAAAGGAGGACATGAGTCATTAAAATGTAGGTACAATGAGTCATGTAGGTACAAATGTGTAGGTACAAAAAGGAGGACATGAGTCGTTAAAATGTAGGTACCTTATGGTTCCAGGTCTGATTTAACGAAGGAGTTTCAAAAATTTCATTTTTAACCATTAGGGCGTCCCCCCTGAAAATGTTTTCGAAATGGACAAGTGCCGTTTTGCAAGAACTCCCCAAATAAGCTAGGTACCTCCAAACTGGGTCAATCTACTCGGAGGACAGTCAAAATTTGCTATTCAGAATGTTCAAAATTTAAAAAAAAAAAGTTAAGTAGGTACTAACAATTGCAATAGCGTATTTTTCTCAGATATTCTCTATAAACTCTTTAAATAGCTACTCACGAAATTGATATGAACGATGCCACAGTGCCATACAATTCAAACCTGCTACACTAAATTCTAGGCTACAACACTTGGACGTTCAACAATGAGGGCCTGAGCCAACATGGTTTTTGGTCAATTTTTTGTCATTCCTTCCATTACGTTCCACATGAAGGCAGTCAATTGATGAATAATGAACAATCAATTAATCACAAAAGTATAATTATAATTTTCATAACTTTCAACCTTGAAATTCAAGGACAATAACCGTCTACTTATATCAAAATAGGTCAAAATGGATACACAATATCCAGCAAGGGAAGTACCACGAAGGTATCAGATCTTTCAATAGAATATTAAAATAAACTTGAAACTCAACAATCGAAATTCGTGTAACACTGCCAAGACTAGGTCCAGTTTACCATTACGTTGAATATTTAAATACAAAATATTTAATATTTGAGAAGAGCAAGTAAATTATTATCAAGTAGTTGGTAAAAAGTAAGAGAAGTAACAATTAGAAGAGGGAATTCAATAAGTATTTAGGTGTTACTAGTAGAATTCAAGGCACTACTTAAGGAATGGGTTTTGGCATTCCAAGCTCATGGAACATTCGGAAGGTACAAGGCGGTTAAGTTTATAAAAATAATTGTCAATTTTGATCAACAGTAACTTATGATTGTGCAATTTTACAAATAAGATCTTTTATGACAACACATTGTAAACATTTTTTTCAAAAATACAAACACATAAATATTTCTATAAATAACGTTTGTTGGAGAATATAATACATCGCATTAAACGAGTGAGGGGAATGCACAAATGAACAGCCTAAACTTTTGATAGGTAACTCTAACGGTTTTTAGCAATGCTGGTTTTTACCAAACTTGAATAAGTTGAACTATGAAGTAGTTTTGTGTGGTATGGTTGGTATCTCTACAAGATGCGAGGTAAGTAAGTAGGGAGGTTGTCAACCTGAAGTGTCTTGTTTCTTCTCTATGTAATTGTAGTTGACGAAGCGCGCTAGTTGGGTGAGTTGGGCGCCTTCGTTGGTGAAATGGCAGGCGAGGAGGAGGAGGTTTCTGGGTTTGACCATCCACGCGAACCTCATGAAGACGGCGGAGTACACGCAGAGAGCTGGGAATAGATAACGTGGGTGATATTAGAGCAATATTACCGATTATTCGGTTGATAACGTCAAAATCTGGGATGAAAAAGTGAGTGAATCTTATTTGTATTTCCCATGCCAACATGGAATAATAATTATTAAATTATTACTATTTAATGGAATGGTTCATGTAGCATGACATATAGAGAGTTCCAGGAGATAAGTCCGCTTCGATAGGACCAGCGGTTGAGGGCTTATCCTAGGGCGAGCAAGACCAAACGCTAACCCGGTAAGCCCAACCATGTTCAGTTCTAGAGTGACATTAATAGCGTTATCTATCTAAGCGTCACGTTTAGCAACGCCGTATTTCCCGCGATTTTTCGTTTTTTTACACGTTCACCTCAACAAACACTTGGACTTAGATGATATACTTGACAACTCAGTCCACGCAGTTCTCAGTAAACTCGACAACTGGCGAACGAACATTGACACGAGCGGGAGAACCAATCACTGTTATCCACATGTAAGGTTATTTTGCGATAGGACCAAACAGATCCTCACGATAAGGACGCCCGATCTTTAAGACCGATGAGTCTGAGTGAGGTACATAAGACGGTCTTATTGAACGTTAAGGCGGTCCTATCGAAGCGGACTTACCTCCTTGGAACTCTCTGTTGAATGAATTTCAATGTAACCTACTTTAACTACCTCAACCTACAACTATTTACTGAAATTTTAAACCACCATCCCTAAACCTTAAAAACCCAAATCTTAGAATTTTTTTGTCTTTGCATTTTCCCAAATTTTGCCCATTTTTTTTTTCATTTTGTTCCATAGACATAAGGATTGAACGTTCCTAAGTCAAGTCAATTTTTTCGTAATTCTTTCTTGAAGGGAACATTTCAAATTTAGTTTCAAGGGAAGAATGGACCTGATATCCAAGATGACATGGAAACAACACGCTAATGTATTGGCTTTTTTCCAAACATTTTCGATCATTCAACTGTGCTTTGTAGACTTGGGAGAAGAGAAATGCGAGGGACTTGAATCTGCAGTATAAAAAGCTGATACCTATCAAAGAGGACACTGTAAATTTACTTTTAGCCGGGGACCGAAATTCGGCTGGTCACTCCAGTAGCAGCATCCGCCAGAAGTCCTAAGTAATCGTAATTCCTGAAAGTTTTTTTGGAACGGTTCAATAGTTTTTCCCCGCCCCAGAACAAAATCCGATTTCTTCTAATAATTATTGCGATTCATAACTTCACACGTATGTGAAGTAAAAATCATTATGCATTATCACAGAACTTCTCCAAACCATAACACGTCTGGGTTGATTGCTGAGTGATTGAATTGAGTTGAAATCGGTTGATTGGTGTAATACCATTGGTGCGAGCTGTTGTAAAGCTTCGTGGTTCCATACTTTCCGGTGGAGACCAGTGTGCTGTAATATCCTCCGGAGAGTAAGAAGCTGTGGTGTGACTGCTCCAAGGTCTGGAGAATGGTCTTTGTCTTGCCTATTTAGAGACTCTCCGGGAACAGAACTTATCAGGGGCCTTAAGTTAGCTTTTAGCAAAGGTATTTTCCCTTTTTTAGGGTTCTAGAGTTGCAATGTGAGTTGTAAGAAAAGCAGAGTGTAAACAGAAGCGCTCAGTCAAGATATGATAAATATTCACACAGATTTTCCATGTGCAGTGAAACCGTCCAGGACACGGTTTTAAAATGTGTGAAAATGATAATTTCTAACGTAATGAATTCAATCTCCCTGTTACTAAGAGAAGTTGAGAAGTTATCAAGAGTTAGGCATAAGTACTCAAAAGAAATGTTTCTCACCAACTGTCATCTTTCCGCTGATGATCGATGGATCTTTCCGCACATCAGCTAAGGCAGCAATAGGGATACCCCAGTTAGCGATCGGTCCCCAAAAATGGGTGCTGTAATAAAACGATGATAAAGTTACAATCTTAGACATTTTCATAATAATGTTATATATTATAATATAATAATAATCGAGTCATTATTATTATTATTATAATAATAATATTAATCGAGTCCCACAACACACACCATGTTATATTATAACATGGTGTGTGTTGTGGGACTCGATTAATTATTATTCCTGTTACTACGGTTCTATGCAAATCTTGTGCTTAATATTATATCACAAACTATAATAATATTACAGTGTGGTAGTATTCCAGAAGGTTGCAATTAAAGACAGAGAATTAAGAATGAGTTTAAACAAATGGGAATTTATTCCTTTGAATTACGAGTACGTGGAAAGAGCTTAATTATCTAATATATTATATTAGACTAAGTTATTAATATAAGTTATTAACTTAAGGTGGGTGTGGCATAATAGTGGAAATCCATCTTCAGACATCAAAGACGAGTTTCAAAACGACAAATTCTATTTCCACAAAAATAAATAATACAATGTAGAATAGTTTCCACTGTTACGCCATCATCAGTACAACACAGAATGATGATGGAGTGAGGGAGTGGACATCTACTTATAAGTAGATGTACTGTATAAATACAGAGTGGAGCTGGATAAGTGACGACAATATTTTTCTCTTACTCTGCATCAAAATTGTAGTACAAGTGTTCTACCTTTATCTGTTCTTTAAATGTTCCAAGAGACCAAAAAATGGGCTTATCCCATATCGCAATGCAGAGATGTGACTTTTTCATTCAAGAACCCCAACAAGGTGCAATGTAAGACGAACATCGCCGGTTTAAAAATGGACACATTTAGACTTCGAAATGCAAACGAGTGAATTCAGTTTCCTTCTAGAAAAGCTTATTCAACAGTACTCCCCACTAAAAAAAAAAGAAAATGGATGACATAAGGAAAACATTGGCATACATCCCATTCTCCACCCTGTATTTATACAGTACCCCCCACATAAAATATTTAAGTATTAAATATTTAATTAAATATCAAATATTAAATATCAAATTTTGATGAGTAGATAGCAATCCAGAATGCGCAGTCACACAAAAATTAAATGAAAAAAAAAAACCGAATACCACTAGTGTGTTTGCACAGTTTTTTGTCTTTCCTGTAAAATTTGCAAAAATTGGACATGATGCCTTTCTGCAGTTAGCGATTCATGTTCATTCTATATCTTATATAGATGTTACTCACTCACTCCACCCTCATTCTGTGTTGTACTGATGATGGAGTAATAGCCAAAACCGTAATACAAAAAAAACAATTGTATTTTTGTGGAAATAGACTTTGTCGTATTGAAACTCGTCTTTTATTCCTCCTTATTGTTATTGTTTCTCATTCAACTTAATTATTTACACCGTGCTTATTCAATTTGGCTGTAGAGCACCCAACTTCTACCTTCCCCCAATATTTCCAAACCTTGTCCAGAGATAAGGGAGACAGCACTTTTGTTCTATTCAAACAGATTTCGCCAGAGCGACAAGAGCGCAAGGTATCTAATAAAACAGATAGCTCCGCCGACCTTGGAAAGAAGAGCAATAAATTGGACGGTAGACGTCGATCCGTTGCATCACCATTCGTAACACCGAGGGTCGATTCCCGAGACAGATGATAATTTTAAATGGTCTCGATACGCGTGACAAATCGACAATTATCAACCGCTTGAAACCACATTTTACACCAATTGAACCACCGAGACATTTTTTAAACACAACGAAACATATACATTTATTTCAAGTACCCACGCACACTTGTGGTTAAGAGGAGTCTCCTTTGCTATTACTACGAGAAATTCTCTACCGTCAAAGTGTGTTTTGAGAGCCACTCAAAAGCCTCGTTTTATCGGTTTCTTATTCAACAATGAAATACTTACTGTCTAAACATGGTGCATTTTTTTCCCAAGATAGTAACCCAGATAATTACCACTTCATAATAACGTAAGAGTACAATGTACATGTCATGTGAACATACAGCTTCTTGTCAACGGATAGATGACAATATTACGAGGTTAAATAATTATTATAATATAATAATTATTTAACCTCGTAATATTATTCACAATATAGTCTGGCGTTGATGAAAAACAACAATATTGGACCTTCCCAGGCCCAATCCCTACATTCCCTCCAAATTTCAGGTGTTTTGGGGGAATTTTCGTCGTGACTATAGTAGAGTCTGCGAATTTGATATATACGAGGTTTTTCAAGTCCGTAACCCTCGTATAAAACGAGGGCTGACTGTAACGTAATTTGGTTGGTCCTCAGCTTATCTTCTTCAATTTCTGGCACCAATCATCCACCAGGTCGTCACGCCATCCTTTCCTTGGGCTCCTCCCTTTCTTCAGTCATCCTGACGAAATGCCCTGCCCATCGTATTCTCAGCATATTGATGTCTGTGACGATATCATATCAATGAGCTGGTAAAGTTAAAGATTAGTCCTGATTGTCGACATTGGTCCTCGTCCTCCTTCAGATAGAACTGGTACGTGAATGGTATACGGGAATTCGTTGCAGTCAAGTCTATTTGCCTTCTCGTCATTGAGGTATCGTCTTGTAGATAAAGGAAAAACGAGGTAACTCGATTTTTGCCCAAATTGAGTTAGCGATGGTTTTTGATACATTTTTGGATGGGGGATACTTTGATCAAGTCAGAATAGGGGAAAAACGAGTTTAAAAGGCCTCAAATCGCTGTCGAAAGATTAGCATACAGGGGGGAAACGAGGTTTCCGGTGTAGGGCTTAAGCTGAATCTCCAAACGATTGGGTCAGGCTTTTCAAAATTGCCCTGTCTAAGCCAAAGCCCTTCATCATTGAAGAAGTAGACAAGTACTTTGTTAGAAACTGGTGCGAATTTTTAAATACGATCTGAGGAAACACAGCTCCATTAACGTTGAAGACCAGGTCAATAAGAGAGGTGAAAACAGACAAAAACCATACCCAGCTAATATACCACAGAACCACATACGGCGGAACTACTAGAGCACAATCATGATTCCTAATCCGAACAAAAAAAGAATGAGCAACAACGTGAATAATCAGGGTCAACAGCTGCAAGCGAATGAATTTATTTTTCCTGCTAAAGCCACTCACAGTCAAAACCAAAACCCGACATCGTCCAATCCTAGAAGCGTTTCTGTAGTTCATCAGCTCAACATATTTTGCCAATCTGAGCAAAATGCAGTGATTTAAAAACCGTTTATTTACTTTACAAATTTTCAATATTTTGGCTCACTATTTCAATTTTAGAACTGATAATAGCTCGTCATTTTGATTTTTAAATCACGTTTTATTTCAGCAATAGGGTGTGAGGTTCAGACCCGCATAGCAAATAGGTACCTCGTTTTTCTTCTGCTCAGCTGGAGCTTTGGTTGTTCAATGACATGGATTAATAATTACATGAATTATTCATCTCATTTTACAGTGGAAAATGAATTTATTGGAATTTGTAACGTCTTTAAAATTGGCACAAGTGAAGAATACAGGCAATTTCCGAGGGAAAATTGACTCTCCCGTTTTTCCCCTGTAGTCTTCAGATGTAAAGCGTTGTGAAGATTAACCTTTCTGCCAGTTCATAGGGCTAGTTCCTCCTTCTTTAAACGTAGGTTTCAGGGACGTCTCGATAGAGTTTCGTTCGGTTTTTTGGCGGGCCAGTGCCAGTACAACTATGTTGTTTTGCCGGCATACAATTTTATACAAAATAAAGATCCAAAACTTGTTTTTGACAATTTTGGTAACTGTTCAACAATAATTTCAATCATTCACATTCACTGTGTAAGTTCGTGTGGTTTTCTTCTCAGTTGGACAGTTTGGGTGTTGATAAGTCGCTCCCATGAGCGATAACAATTCTCTTGATAGTTTCCACCTCATGGTCGTGGTGGAGTCAATTATTCCGAATATAACGGAGTGCATTAACTATGCTCCTTAGCAAACTGTTCTGAAGGCGTTAAATGATCTCGTGATTGCTCTGAGCTGCGCTCCAAAAGTCCATACTGCCATTAGGACTTGTACAGGGTTAATCAATTTTGATCGCCTGCCCAATAACTAGTGCCTTTTCTGAATTTGAGTCAGTTCCGTTTTTTATGTGCGATTGTAATCGCAGCTTCATGGACGTGAGGAATAATCTTTCATCGTGGTAAGCTTGTAGTTGGCTTTAAGATTCGTAAAATCAACATGCACCGATTTCGCCTCATTCATTTCTTTCCTCCGCTTGACTAACTATTTTTGGATTTGGGGTATAGATCTGAAGCACTGCAGTATCATCTGCAAAGGTGGAAGTTGTAGTTACATCAGTTTCAGGTAAATCACTGGTGTAGAGCAAGTACAGGAGTGGGCCAAGTCCAGTACCCTGTTGTACACCTGCACCAATCGGTTTAGATTCAAATTAAGTGTTTCTTGTTAGATGAAAAAATCTATGAAGTGCGGATCTAACAGCTCAGCATCAATCTTGAGTCGTCGCCGTTATAAGTTATCGTTATTATTGTGCTGTAGTTGTACCAACCAGAAGACCAATACTTCTACCAAAGAAGGTGTCGTATACGTGGGGCAAACTTGAAATGTGTCAGATACCATTTGTCAGAATCTGTCTTTTCATTGGCAGAACTTGCTTTGTTGGTGCTTTCGCCCCAAAAAGCCACTATTAAGATGATAGTATCATCTTAATAACTATGTATTACATAGTTATTATAACACTTTAATTGATGGTAAACGCTCTAATACCTTGATTGTTTCATTGTGTGTAATGACTAAATTTAATTGTTCCAAATTACTGATGGGTTTTGTTTTTCTCTTTTCATCTCTCATGATGCCCAGAAAGTTGAAGATGAAACGGAAGCAGCAACAAATGGAAAATGTGAAGAAGAAAGAGGTGGCGAAGGAAGAGCTGAAGCAGAAGTCGTTGGAGGGAATAGCCAAGAAAAAAGCGCAGGTGGAGCTTGAAAGCGACAAGTTGATGAAGGAAGCAGCGGCGACGTCTTATTCAACAATGAAATACTTACTGTCTAAACATGGTGCATTTTTTTCCCAAGATAGTAACCCAGATAATTACCACTTCATAATAACGTAAGAGTACAATGTACATGTCATGTGAACATACAGCTTCTTGTCAACGGATAGATGACAATATTACGAGGTTAAATAATTATTATAATATAATAATTATTTAACCTCGTAATATTATTCACAATATAGTCTGGCGTTGATGAAAAACAACAATATTGGACCTTCCCAGGCCCAATCCCTACATTCCCTCCAAATTTCAGGTGTTTTGGGGGAATTTTCGTCGTGACTATAGTAGAGTCTGCGAATTTGATATATACGAGGTTTTTCAAGTCCGTAACCCTCGTATAAAACGAGGGCTGACTGTAACGTAATTTGGTTGGTCCTCAGCTTATCTTCTTCAATTTCTGGCACCAATCATCCACCAGGTCGTCACGCCATCCTTTCCTTGGGCTCCTCCCTTTCTTCAGTCATCCTGACGAAATGCCCTGCCCATCGTATTCTCAGCATATTGATGTCTGTGACGATATCATATCAATGAGCTGGTAAAGTTAAAGATTAGTCCTGATTGTCGACATTGGTCCTCGTCCTCCTTCAGATAGAACTGGTACGTGAATGGTATACGGGAATTCGTTGCAGTCAAGTCTATTTGCCTTCTCGTCATTGAGGTATCGTCTTGTAGATAAAGGAAAAACGAGGTAACTCGATTTTTGCCCAAATTGAGTTAGCGATGGTTTTTGATACATTTTTGGATGGGGGATACTTTGATCAAGTCAGAATAGGGGAAAAACGAGTTTAAAAGGCCTCAAATCGCTGTCGAAAGATTAGCATACAGGGGGGAAACGAGGTTTCCGGTGTAGGGCTTAAGCTGAATCTCCAAACGATTGGGTCAGGCTTTTCAAAATTGCCCTGTCTAAGCCAAAGCCCTTCATCATTGAAGAAGTAGACAAGTACTTTGTTAGAAACTGGTGCGAATTTTTAAATACGATCTGAGGAAACACAGCTCCATTAACGTTGAAGACCAGGTCAATAAGAGAGGTGAAAACAGACAAAAACCATACCCAGCTAATATACCACAGAACCACATACGGCGGAACTACTAGAGCACAATCATGATTCCTAATCCGAACAAAAAAAGAATGAGCAACAACGTGAATAATCAGGGTCAACAGCTGCAAGCGAATGAATTTATTTTTCCTGCTAAAGCCACTCACAGTCAAAACCAAAACCCGACATCGTCCAATCCTAGAAGCGTTTCTGTAGTTCATCAGCTCAACATATTTTGCCAATCTGAGCAAAATGCAGTGATTTAAAAACCGTTTATTTACTTTACAAATTTTCAATATTTTGGCTCACTATTTCAATTTTAGAACTGATAATAGCTCGTCATTTTGATTTTTAAATCACGTTTTATTTCAGCAATAGGGTGTGAGGTTCAGACCCGCATAGCAAATAGGTACCTCGTTTTTCTTCTGCTCAGCTGGAGCTTTGGTTGTTCAATGACATGGATTAATAATTACATGAATTATTCATCTCATTTTACAGTGGAAAATGAATTTATTGGAATTTGTAACGTCTTTAAAATTGGCACAAGTGAAGAATACAGGCAATTTCCGAGGGAAAATTGACTCTCCCGTTTTTCCCCTGTAGTCTTCAGATGTAAAGCGTTGTGAAGATTAACCTTTCTGCCAGTTCATAGGGCTAGTTCCTCCTTCTTTAAACGTAGGTTTCAGGGACGTCTCGATAGAGTTTCGTTCATCATCAAGAAAACATAGTTGTCATAGTTGATGACAACTATGGTAAGAGGAAAAGCCACCAATTCGTAGACACAATTCACTTCATTAGACGACTCTGTTTTTTCGTAGTTCATGAACGCCACCCAATCAGGTCGACCTGATAAAGAAACCCTGTAAAGAATGGCACAAGGAAAAGTTGAGTGTGCGGCATGAAGGACGTGGCCTTGACAAAAATATGTCAGGTCCCTGGACGTCTCCCAAATTCCCGAGCCAAAATGCACAGTTTACCGTGCGTCAACGAAAGCACGTGGAGCGGCCCATTGATGTACCTGGCACCCACTACCTCGACGACCCACGTTGTGATCAATTAAAAAGTTTTGGAAATAATTAATTTGAAAAAAAACCAAGTAGGTAAGTAACTGACAGATAAATTGAGGAACTTTTCATTTCAGCCGGACATGACAAGTCTTGCCAACCATGACAATGAAGAAATGAATGAATAGAATAATTAAATAGTAGCAGTAATCGCAGGATCTTACATTATGGCCAGGTACCTAACAAATAGTTATTGGTGGACTTACGACTAAAACGTCGCCGCTCGCTTCTCCCACTCGTTCAAATACCAGTTTTCTCATGTTTCTTAACTGTATTCCATGAATTGAAATATATTCTACTTGAACTGTATTCTGTGACATGAAAAGTACCTTAACTTCACACTTTAAGGATCACCGTCGTAATTATCAAGTTGATAGTGATAAAAACGACTAGACGAGAGAAGTTGTTAAGTAAAATACACCTGACATAAGCTATGACCCAGATTACATAACACAACAACCTGTGGGTAGTTCTACCTAGTTTAGATGACGAGAATCAAGGCATGTAGAAAGCCAGCCTAACCGTTTAACTTTTCCTCACCTCATCAAATACTGTCGAAACTCCTTGCTTTTAAGGGAATCGGCGAATTTCCTGACGAAGGCCATCGTGAGAATGTGACGGGGAACTCGGCCGCTCGGGGGAAACTGACGTTAAACTAAAACGCGCCGTAAAGTTGGAAATTTCAAAAGATATCTCCGTCCCGTCACAAATTGCACGTCATATGAGAGAGTCCTCGTCCTTGAAACCACATGAGGACTACGTCGACCCGGTTAAACCGGAAATGTAATTAACTGCGCGGAAATGAACGCGTTATTTGGAAAAAATACCAAGAACGCCACAATTACCACAAAACAGTAATTGAATACATTTACAAAATGAAAGAAACATACATTTCGTATTGAGAACGCAAACGTCAAGGTTGGGTTTGGGAAGGTTACTATTGAAGACTGTTATACACAGAACTTGCGATCTTCCTCCACTGCTCTTTACATTTCTATGTTTGTCATTTGTTGAATCCTTTATACATTTGCTGTTACACGATTTCACGTTACTATCAATTTCAATTGAGTCCCACACGTGTTGTTATGGTTCTCCTCGCTTCCTATTTTCCGTCATAGTTTTTCCACCAGTTGTTGAATTCTAGATAGATTGTTCAAGCCAAGTAGTTACATCTGATATACTACACAATGGGAAAGAAAAAGAAGGTAAAACAGTGTTATTCTCTAACTTTCAATAACCTTTTTAGTTAACACATTCTTCGAAGTGCTCCTATTGCTACTTCTTCAATGGGAACTATTTTCAGTGCAAATGTTACGAATTTTAGAGGATCCAGAAGCTCTTGTAATGACATCGGACGAGGCTCTCTCTCTCACTTGACGGTTACTTCAATAAACAAAATTGACGTTGACGGGCACCTCAAAATCGTAGAAGTGCTCTTCACAGTCAAATGATCACTGTGTGGTCTGCTTTGTCTAAAGTTGCAAGCAATCAATTCAGTAAATTCAGAGCCATATATGGCAATGCTCATCAATTTCTTCGTTCCCTATTTAGAGGAGAACGATGTCGCAGACCCACAGCACACACAGTAGGTGAAACTGAATTAAACGGTAGTTGATTGTGAATAAAGTAGGAGATCAACTTGCCACAAGTGGGTCCTTTTTGGTTAATTGGTTTAATTTTGCTGTCTCTTCACTGCCTGGTCTCGCTCCAGGTACTGAGCCCATTCATTTTTGCAGTAGTACTTGATTCAATTGTGCTATGTCAATTCTTGTATGTAATCGTTCTCATCTCTTTCTGACATCTTCCAGGGACGTTGTGCGAAAAACAACAAACAAATTGTGGATTTGGAGCCAGAAACACTCACCCGGGCTCCGCATTCTTTCGTATTCCATCGCGGGGTAGTCGGGAAATACATTTCCGCTTTGGTGAAGGACTTCAGAAAAATCATGGAACCCTTCACAGCGTCGCAATTGAAGGTGAATTATTATAATTTGTGTTAATTACATTTTGGTGGGTAATCATTGGAACCCACCCAAGAATTTGTGACTCTTCAAACCTTTTCAGTCAGTTGTTATTCCCCCATACACTGAACCTGCTCTTCTTTCGTTCAATTCATCCCTACAAGTCTTGGCTGTCCGCCATTTTGCACTGACGAGATTCTTTAACTCGGTCTCGACTCCACGTTACCAGACCTAAGAGTAGGTATGCTATCCTTCAGATAATGTAGATTTTTTCGAAGTTTAGCTCATTTAACACGTTACGACGTCGTGAACCTCCCTACCATGAATAAGCTTACAATAATTAATTCCTTGTGGTGAAATCTTTGCGGATTTTCTCGTTCTGCATCGTTTTAGCGAATTTACGAAGAAAAGGTCCAAATTTTTAAAACTCGAATTTCCGAAACATTTTCATAGGTACCAAAATCCGGGTCAGACAATTCTGAATCCACTGCCAAAAGACACCAAAAAATGATATTTATATAATATATAAATCGTTCAAATATTGTATGAAACAGCATTTTACGGAAAAGATCATATTAGTGTAGATAGTGTTGTGGAAGAAGCACTTACCTGTTCTGTTAAAATGTTTAGATAGCCACATAAATATAACATAATTATAAATCCTGAGAAAATAACTAGAAACAATAATTATAAATATATAAACAACTCCTCCCCTCAGCACAAGCTATGCTTAAAGAGGGGAGTAGCATTGTAACCAGTAGAATATTATGTAGGTATATAAGGTTATGTAGGTGTCACTCCAGACGATAAATCTCGACGGAATTGAGATGAGAAGTTCAAATTTGCACTAAAAATCTGTCCTGGCAGTCAAAAGTTCGTAGGCGGGCAGAATCGGGCCACCTCAGGGGGGAGGGGATTAGGGGGAAAACTACCCATCAATTCTGAAAAAGGAAATTATCATTTTAAAGATGTTTTAATGACAAACACGACGGTGAAGTCAGAATTGCAACATCTCATTCCGTTCTCAAACTGGAGCACTTTGAAGGTGAAGAAACGTGGTTGATACTTGAGATGTTCTTCACGGTTCATCTGCTCTAATCTGAAAACGGAATGAGATACCGCAATTCTGACTCCACCATCGTGATCAGCATTGAAAACTCTATAAGAGGTGATACTCGGCAAAACCCTTTTTTTTTTGCAAAACCCTTTTTTTAAAAGGTAAAAGTTAATAATAATTTTCGAAAATCTATTTTCTTACGGAATAAGTTGAGAAAATGTTCTGTTTCCTACTACAATGTGTAAGCATCCTTCCGAACTTTGTGTTTAAAATGCATATTAACCAACTCTTGTAATATCTCCGGATTTATACAATAAAACATTTCATTCATTCATTAATACTCGGCAAAAACTGGACAAAATTTACAAAGGTACAAAAGCAGTAACCATTTTTCATAATACTAGTTTTTTCTTCGAAAATTCGCTCTTACCGTCATGCTGCATGACTGTTTTAAATTTTTTATTTACACCAAACGTTTTATTGGTTTAGGTGAGAAAGAAGAACTCAATAAAAGATCTTGTCTCCGTGTCAGGAGTCCTTCATGTTTCCCATTTCGTCATGTTCACCAACTCTGAGCTGGCTCCCTACCTGAGGATCACTAAAGTCCCTCGAGGGCCGACGTTGACGTTTAAAATCCACAACTACATCCTGGCAAAGGACGTGGCGTCGTCTCTGAAGAAGCAGTTCGATCATCCGCGCCTCTTCCTCAGTTCGCCTCTCGTCATCCTCAACGGGTTCAACGCCGAAGACACTGAGGTCTTCAAACTGATGATTGCCACTTTGCAGGGCATGTTCCCCAACATCAATGTTGCCAAGGTAAGTCTGCGTGGGCGTTGAGATAATTCTCTCTTCCGCCAGATCGTGATTATAATAGTGCATTATCGGCAGACCAGTTTTGTTAATTCCGGTAGTTACACTTGAGTCTGTGGCACAAAATTGTGGCCGTCAAAGGAGTAGTGGGACCCGCAATATACTACTTAACCGATCGAAGGAATTTATCATCTTTTGGGTTAAGCAATCAACTCGCGCTGGAGAATAGATAAACCTGTCCTTGGGCCTTCGTACGGTTCATGATGTGGTAGATCATCAGAGGGTTGTGGTCCCACGATTAATTCCTGGTGTACCTTCAGTTCTTGTCCACAATAGAGTATCTTTGATTGCCTGTATGTAGAAGATATTGTTAATTGCCTAGTGTGGTCAACTGAATTTCGTCTTCTACCAGGGGGCCCTGTTATCAGGGTTCGGGGATGAGGGAAAACTATCCCTGCACCCTCCCCCTTGCACATCTAAACACTGTGTTCAACTAATTTAACGTTGATTTTTCAGGTCGATTTGAACAACGTTAAAAGGTGTGTCCTGTTCAATTACCATCCGGAAACCAAAACCATTGAATTGAGGCACTACGGCATCAACATCAAGCCTACAGGGGTTGGGAGAAGCGTGAAGAAGTTGGTTTCAAACAAAGTTCCGAACCTTGCAAGGTTCGAGGACATTTCGGATTTCATTCAAAAGTAAGTACGATATTAACTGTAGTATGACATACTACATAAATACATTGTATTTAATATCGAAGAGTATAAGGGCGGTATGACTTTTGGGTAGTGCAGGTCCTGGACCAATGAGGGCAGTGAGGTTGGTGGTGCCACAGCCACACGATCCGTTCACACAAATTCACCGTAGCCAGTTGATCTCTTGACTCACCATTAAATCCCTTCGTACTTAGTTATTACGACTTCCTGAGTGGATCTAAGCGACAGTATTTTAATGTTTCTTAAATGAAGCGCTACTATCGAGGACCCTCGTACCATTATTATTCCGATGTCACTCGAGAGCTTTTACCACCCGTTTTATGACAAGTTTTGATCTGAAAATCGGTACACCGACCATTCAAAACAATTTAATCACGATGGTCGGATCAAATCGTCCAATTTCTCAATATGTCTCCCTATGTGAGAATCTTCAATCTTTGGTCTTCTTTCTCCAATTCTAAGCTTCCACCTTCATCAATTCGTAAGGGTGCACTAAGATGTGATACATCCTCCAACAACCCAACGCACTGTATTCACACTATTAGATCCTCATTAAATCCTACCAAATGTCTTCTAATAAATTGATATTTTCGATAATGTAATGATGTGAATTGGCCTTTTCGTTTCCAGAGGTGAATTGTTGAGTGAAAGTGAAGGCGAAGACGACCCTGGTAGCCACGTTGAGTTACCTCAAGCTATACGCACCAAAGGAGCAATGGTGGGAACCAAATCCGCCATTAGATTAATGGAATTAGGCCCTAGGATGACGTTGCAGGTATACGTTAATTTGATTTTGAAATTAATCCTGACTACATATTTCTAAACCAAGTCTAACAAACTCTTACTAGATTTCCAGGGTGGACTTGATATTTCGTCGCTTAAGGAACAACATCCCCTACCGACCATTTCCACACAACTGGTTTTCTGGTTGATACGGGAGGTTTCCTCAACGATCTCTATAGGGGCTGTTATAATGTTCGAGTTTCCTCGACTCTGTCATTTAGATGAAGCGATTTTGAGCTAAGGAGCCTATCCAGCGTGAGAAGTCGAATAAGAATCTGCCAAAACATAATTTTCGTGAAAATGGTCGATAGGGGGTGTTGCTTCTGTTTTATCAGGTATTCGATAAAGAAAGACTCTAATTTACAAACAGTGAAAAAATCGCTTTTTAATTAACTAACGAACAATCACTTGTCAACACATTACATTAAAATATCCATACATGGAAGTATATGAATTTCCGTAGTTGTGTCACAGGCTGCTGGCCGCGCCCTGAACACCTCCCCTCAAGATTTCAATCTTGATATCAATTCTGGCGATATCGGGCAGGCCGGATAACTGGTCTATCAGAGCGAGTGCTAGTCCCAGACAGTGGCTCGGGAGTGCGCCCAATAGAAAATCCAGGGCCGTCAGACTGTCTTGGTTTGACTTGGTCCTTAGTAGCATGATTGGTAACTGGCTTCTTCGGGGACGGCGCAGGCGGTAGTGGTCCTCTTGGTCTCCGATCTATTTGAGAGGCTCCAGTAGGCTGAACCGCCTCTTCCTGATGTTCCTCTTGAGGCGCTGATGTTGGTCTGTCAGTTGATGTTTCCTGAGGAAGTTCATCCAGGTAGGGTGCTGGGATGAGATGAAATCGGTTTCTTCTCACAGTCTGCCTTTCACTTCTTACCAGGTAAGACCTTGGCTCACTCAGCACTGCAACTATATGGCCATGTCGCTTGAGGTCGCAAATCCACACATACTCGCCAATTTGAAGTGGCTGCAACTCATGACATCGATGATCATGACATGACATCGCTAATCATAGTTTCTTTTGCATTTAGCCCTATACTATCCCCAACCTCTTTAAGGTTCTCCAAGTTGGGTCTGGTGTGACGAGTGAATGGCAGGGAGTTTAGGAGCTTGCGATCATATAGACGCTCAGCAGGGCAAAATCCATTTTCCAAAGAGGTGGTTCTGTAGGCCAGAAGAGCTTTTTCCACTTGAAGCGACGATTTGCTAGTTCATAGGTTTCTAAATTTGACAGTAGAAGGAACCATATCCCCCAGCTTGGAAGGGATATCGGATTCTTTATTTCAAAAGTCCAAGTCAATCACAGCCTGAGATATCCTTCAAAAACTGCCCAAACTAGGTCCTGCAGGAGGTTAATAGAGGTCTTCTTTCCCTTATTGTTCAACCGTTTAAGACATTGTTTAAATCATATTGAAAATTGTTTGTCATTTTTAAAAGTGTTTAATTCAATCTGAAATTGCTATGTACAATATATTATGATTATTTGCTTCTATTTATCGCAGTTGATCAAAATCGAGGAGGGGCTAATGGACGGAGAAGTGATGTACCATGAATTCGTTCATAAAACCGAAGAAGAAAAAGAAGAAATACGTAAACGAAGAGAAGAAAGAAGGTAACGACTGTTTGCATCTGAAATGAAATTAAGTTATATCACGTAGAAGTTTATGCACTTATCATACTACGTACATGGTTCGGCACTCTACTCACTACGTACATACTCCTTAACAAATTCTAGCAACTTTGATATTCTAGTGATATTAGCCTACTGAAAACCATTTTGTACACACTGATCTAGGGTAATTTGTAGGGGAGTTGTATCATCAGTAAACTCTGGTATTTCGGTGATAAGTTATCCATATCCAAATTTCTGACATGAATCCGGTTGACCACACTTGGTAAAAATTGTTTCTTCTCTGTGTTTATTTACATTACTCCAAGTTTATAACTGATTAGTAATTTGTTGTTAACCTAATTAACCATCATCATATTGAGAAAGTATCACTGTACCAATGCAAAAAGGTGTGATATCCCCCAAAAACCAACTCTGTTGTAAAAACTGGCCCCATATAGGATCAGGTTTCTATATGCACACTCAACAGCGAGGTGCGACTCACCGAGCATCCTATATACGTGGCTGGCGGGCAAGATGGATATCAATCCTTTTTGCGGCTGAGAAGGTTTTTTGGCGGGCCAGTGCCAGTACAACTATGTTGTTTTGCCGGCATACAATTTTATACAAAATAAAGATCCAAAACTTGTTTTTGACAATTTTGGTAACTGTTCAACAATAATTTCAATCATTCACATTCACTGTGTAAGTTCGTGTGGTTTTCTTCTCAGTTGGACAGTTTGGGTGTTGATAAGTCGCTCCCATGAGCGATAACAATTCTCTTGATAGTTTCCACCTCATGGTCGTGGTGGAGTCAATTATTCCGAATATAACGGAGTGCATTAACTATGCTCCTTAGCAAACTGTTCTGAAGGCGTTAAATGATCTCGTGATTGCTCTGAGCTGCGCTCCAAAAGTCCATACTGCCATTAGGACTTGTACAGGGTTAATCAATTTTGATCGCCTGCCCAATAACTAGTGCCTTTTCTGAATTTGAGTCAGTTCCGTTTTTTATGTGCGATTGTAATCGCAGCTTCATGGACGTGAGGAATAATCTTTCATCGTGGTAAGCTTGTAGTTGGCTTTAAGATTCGTAAAATCAACATGCACCGATTTCGCCTCATTCATTTCTTTCCTCCGCTTGACTAACTATTTTTGGATTTGGGGTATAGATCTGAAGCACTGCAGTATCATCTGCAAAGGTGGAAGTTGTAGTTACATCAGTTTCAGGTAAATTACTGGTGTAGAGCAAGTACAGGAGTGGGCCAAGTCCAGTACCCTGTTGTACACCTGCACCAATCGGTTTAGATTCAAATTAAGTGTTTCTTGTTAGATGAAAAAATCTATGAAGTGCGGATCTAACAGCTCAGCATCAATCTTGAGTCGTCGCCGTTATAAGTTATCGTTATTATTGTGCTGTAGTTGTACCAACCAGAAGACCAATACTTCTACCAAAGAAGGTGTCGTATACGTGGGGCAAACTTGAAATGTGTCAGATACCATTTGTCAGAATCTGTCTTTTCATTGGCAGAACTTGCTTTGTTGGTGCTTTCGCCCCAAAAAGCCACTATTAAGATGATAGTATCATCTTAATAACTATGTATTACATAGTTATTATAACACTTTAATTGATGGTAAACGCTCTAATACCTTGATTGTTTCATTGTGTGTAATGACTAAATTTAATTGTTCCAAATTACTGATGGGTTTTGTTTTTCTCTTTTCATCTCTCATGATGCCCAGAAAGTTGAAGATGAAACGGAAGCAGCAACAAATGGAAAATGTGAAGAAGAAAGAGGTGGCGAAGGAAGAGCTGAAGCAGAAGTCGTTGGAGGGAATAGCCAAGAAAAAAGCGCAGGTGGAGCTTGAAAGCGACAAGTTGATGAAGGAAGCAGCGGCGACGGGCGCCATCCAGGAAGACGACGATGACGCCGAGTGGTTCAGAAAAGAAGTCGGAGAAGAACCTGATAAAGGTGAATTTCAATTAAGACGATCGTATTTTCATTTTAGCGAATTTACGAAGAAAATAAAGCTATTGTTCTCGGTCCAAAATTTTTAAAACTCGTATTTCCGAAATTTGTTTATACCAAAATCCGTTTCAGACTGTCCTGAATCCACAAAAAATCCGTCCTGGCAATCGAAAGGCTAAATTAGTATATGGGCAGAATCGGGGAGTTTTATGGAGGGAAAATTACCCTTAAATTCCCAAAATGAAACATTCTGACAAGTGATACCTCAATTTAAAGGTTTTTTTTAATGCTAGACACGATGGTGAAATCAGAATTGCGATATCTCATTCCGTTCTCAAACTGGAGCACTTTGAAGATGAAGAAACGTGGTTGATACTTGAGGTGTACTTCATGTTTAGTCTGCTCTAATCTGATAACGGAATGAGATATCGCAATTCTGACTTCACCATTGTGTTCAGCGTTGAAAACTCTATCAGCTGAGGGAGTTTTGGGTGGGGGGAGGGGATTTCCCTAAAATTCCTAAAGTGAAACAGCCTGACAAGTGATACCTCGTTTTAAAGGTTTTTTTTTTTTTCACGCTGAACACAATGGTGAAATCAGAATTGCGATACCTCATTCCGTTCTCAAACTGGAGCTCTTTGAAGATGAAGAAACGTGTTTGATGCTTGAGATGTTATTCATGGACATCAAAGGTTTGTTCGCTGAGACCATCAAACCGGTTTGAAACCGTTGGAAGTGCGTTTGGGCGTTCGCAGAGGCTTCCAGTGACATATCGGCTCGTCACGGCCAGGCTCGGCAGCCATGTTGGTGCGTTCGCTGAGTCTCTCAAACCGTTTGAAGCCGGGTTTCAAATCGTCATAACCGACTGGAGATTTTTCTCCCAACCACTTCTGACGGTTGGAAACCACTTGAAATTTGGTGGCGGCCACGCATGCGTACCGGATCACCCCCATCCGGTTGGAAATGGTTTGCTACCAGTTTGAAAACCACTGGAAATGGTCTCAGCGAACAAACCTCAAGTCCTTCAATGGAGACATTTTACATAAAACCAGTTATTTCTTCGAAAATTCGCTCCTATAGCATCCATGCTGCATGACTGTGGATTTTCGTTAACACAATACTTTACAATACAATTTATTCGAGATGAAATGAAATGAAATGATTTTTTATTGTACTAACCAAAAATGGTTGTTACAAGAGTTCAATTTTTTTTTCATAGGTACGACAAAGTATTCTAACAAAAGTTCAATAATTTTTTACATAAAACAAAATGCAATTCCTTCCAGAAAGAAAACAGGTGATCACCACTTTAGTTGATGCACTCTCACTGAACAAATAGTTCTCTGATCTTCAGCGACTTGGTCGTGTAGTTGTAGAGGTGTGTGATCCTATGGAGGTCCCGGTCCAAATCAAGCAGAGAGGAGACGTCATCCGTTCGGTTGACCGCACCGGCCAGGTATTGCGCCAGGTAGTGATCACGAAGAGGAGCGTAGAGGGGGCAAGCGAGGAGGAAGTGACACAGACTCTCGTTCTCAATGTGGCAGATCGTGCAAATTTCCGAGGTCCGAAGTGAATACGATTCACTTCTATGATAGAAAAATACTGCCTTTACATCTTCAGACCTGGGGGCCATTCGCAACTGGGCCACTATTCTTTCGGCATGTATCGATCCACATTTTCCAAGGTATAACTGGCGGCCACCAAAATCCAGGCTTAATCGGAAATATGAGTTGTACTTCGAGTTGATGACTCGTTCCACATCCAGACCGTGAAGATGGTTTCTGCAAGATTCCACCAAACCGTTCAGTGAAGCCCTCAGCCCCTCATATCGCAAGTCACCCCAATCAATCCTCCCCCCAGACGCGACGACAAGACGGCTCAGCTCTGACACCCAGTTAAACTGCGAGTTCGGAGCTCGGGTCACATGGAGCCTGGCGAGTTCAAGCAGACATATTTTAGGCCAACGATTATTATTCATTTTTAGGACTCGAACCAGAAACCGCACCGCTCTCTCGAAGACTCTGGCACCCAGGGGAAGCCTTCCCAGTTCCAGCCGCAGATAGTGCCCAGGGATCGATCGGTGCAAGCACAGAACAGTTTTGAAAAATAGGCTCTGAACGACCTCAATTTCCTCAAGGTACCACAGTCCCCACACCTCCGAAGAGTAGAGCAACACCGACTCCACAAGAGAATCAAAAAGTCTGAATCTCACGTCCCACGAATCCACCTGGGCAGTACACAGCAACTGCCGTGTTGCTCCTATCGCACTTTTGGCCTTCGAGATTCGGGCGTCACAGTTCTGCCTAAATTTGCCCGTCCTTGAGAAAACTGTTCCAAGATACGAAAAGGAAGACACCACCTCCAGCTCGTCCGTTCCACAGTAGACAGGTCTTGTTTTCTTCCGCCTTCCTCCACGATGAAATATAAGGAGCTTGGATTTCTGGCTGTTGATCTTCAGATGGTTTACTGAGCAATATTTTATCAGCGCGTTCATTTTCTTTTGGGCGTCTGGGATAGATTCGAGATGCTTTTAGGGTAACACGTGATTGAGATGGATTGGTTCACAATTATTTCATAAATAACGATTCTCTAGAGACCATTGAGACATGTGGACATCTTACCCCTGAGAGTCAGAGGGTTAAAATCGTCAGATTAAACGTAACGGGTAATGATGACTCCCTTATAAATAAGTCCACTGATTATCCTCAATTTGATTTCCAGAACTGTTCGATCAGCCTAAGAAATCTTCGCTCAAACGGAAGCGTGAGGAGTCGAACTTCAAGCCTTACAAAAAGATATCAACTGGATCCAAGAAGCGAGTCAGGTAAATCCTTATACTTATTGATTAGTACAAAATAACATTAGAGAGTTCCTAAAGACGATTTTTAGCTTACGGCGAAGCTTACGGTGACCGTTAACACCATTCAAACAAGCCAAAAGGTTTTAACTCATTTAACTCAAACCGAGTTTGATGTGCCATTATAGACAAAGTTTCAAATTTTCATCAATAAGGGCGGAATTCATAGTCATAATTTGAGTCTGAGTGCGCCCTTAAGTCGATTGATAAGGGACACTCAGTGCTATTCACAGTCATGGTTTGAGGGCACCCTGAGTGCGCTTTCTAAGGTGCGCTCAACAGGTTTCATAAACAACTTTACAAAATTAACCACAAATGGGGCCACATTAGGGTGATGAGAAGTAGGTTCATTTTTAGATTGATATAATAAAGAGTATAATTTAAAACAAAGGATATTAAATTATTCATTATTTATAAATTATGAACGACAAAGAACTAATATGAACAAAGAAGAGGGAATTTCCCCGTCCCTTTCACTCCTAAACAGGATAAACGTGTCATCAGGGCTACCAACTTTAGGGGAAAACGAATTGAACATTCCCTGAGTGGATATTCCCACTCACGTAATCTGAGGGTGCCTCTGAGTTCTGAGTGAAACACGACCCTCAACTATGAATACGGAGTGCCAAGTTGAAAGTCACCCGAGGAGAGTGTGAGTGTACACTCACACTTAGACCGTTTTTATGAATTCAATTTTTGGACATTCCTTGGTCCATTCTATTATAAGATTCTTTTATTCATTTTATGAGTAATATTGTTATGACCTTCTTGAGCCAAAATCCGTTACCATTCTACCGCAATCATAGTGGGAAGTGATTCATCGGTTAGTACCCTCGTTGAAGCTGTACGAAGCTCGTTACAATAATTGCAGTACGCACAGTTGTAACAATAATAATAATTATTATTATTATTGTTAGACGCAGATTTTTGATCGATCGGTTTTTAATTGGTTTTCATTCGCCCCTCATTTTGTTTTCTCTCTCTTTCAGTTTCGCCAGGGACGAGGACTCGAGAGACAAAGGGCGAGGGAAAGCGGGGGGAAAGTCCGATTTCAAAGGGAACCGGAAGTTCAGTGGCAAATCCAAATTCGGCGGGAAACCTGACTCGAAAACATCGTTCAAAACAAGAACTGCCGGTAAAAAGGGTTCGAAGTTCAAACAAAATCGCCGGAAGTAAAATTCGTATGGCTAATGTACATAAGTATTGTGATAAGTTATTTTATTATATAATAAATTCCACGTCATGAAATGTTTCATTGAATTTCACAGAACCCAGGTTGGCCTATAAGAACTTCGATCCTAGGATATATTTTTTTTTTTTTTCAATTTTACCGACTTGATTGAATGAACAGTTAATTATTTAAAACCCATCATCACAAATTTCCACAAAATCATTCGAGTTTGTCCAGTTATACTTTTCATTAACAGAATTTTTCCAATTCCTCACGAGGCTTCAGTAAACTCAGAAGCGAAGTGCATGATGAACACTACTAATTTGCTTATTTTTCAATGATTGGAAAAACTCTGCAAATTCTTGACACGAGGTGTTTATTTGAAATCGGGTGGACCTTCAAGAAGAGCAATTGTCAATTCAAATACGTCGTAAATGTTGACTTCAAATCGACTCGAGGTGTCTATTTGAAATCGAGTCGACCTTCCAGACGAGCAGTTGTCGATTCAAATACGTCGTAAAACTCAAAAGAAGATGACTTCAAATCGACTCGAGGTGTTTATTTGAAATCGAGTCGACCTTCAAGACGAGCAATTGTCCATTCAAATACATCGTAAAACTCGAGAAAGTTGAATTCGAATCGACTCGAGGTGTTCATTTGAAATCGAATGGACCTTCAAGAACAGCAATGGTCTACATAAATACGTCGTAAAACTCAGAATAAGTTGACTTCAAATCGACTCGAAGTGTTCATTTGAAATCGAGTGGACCTTCAAGAAGAGCAATTGTCAATTCAAGTACGTCGTTAAATCGAAAAAGGTGACTTCAAATCGACTCGAGGTGTTTATTTGAAATCGAGTAGTCCATCAATAAGAGCGATTGTCAATTCAAATACATCGTAAAACTCGAAAAAGGTGACTTCAAGTCGACTCGAGGTGTTCATTTGAAATCGAATAGACCTTCAAGAAGAGCAATTGTCAATTCAAATACGTCGTAAAACTCGAAGGAAGTTGACTTCAAATCGACTTGAGGTGTTTATTTGAAATAGAGTAGACCTTCAAGAATAGAAAATTGTCAATTCAAATACGTCGTAAAACTCGAAGGAAGTCGACTTCAAATCGACTCGAGGTGTTTCTTTGAAATCGAGTAGACCTTCAAGAAGAGCAAAGAGCAATTGTCAATTCTCATACGTCGTTAAACTCAAAGGAAGTTGACTTCAAATCGACTTGAGGTGTTTATTTGAAATCGAGTAGACCTTCAAGAAGAGAAAATTGTCAATTCAAATACGTCATAATACTCAAAGGAAGTTGAATTCGAATCGACTCGATGTGTTCATTTGAAATCGAATAGACCTTCAAGACGAGCAATTGTCAATTCAGATACGTCGTAAAACTCGAAGGAAGTTGACTTCAAATCGACTTGAGGTGTTTATTTGAAATCGAGTAGACCTTCAAGAATAGAAAATTGTCAATTCAAATACGTCGTAAAACTCGAAGGAAGTCGACTTCAAATCGACTCGAGGTGTTTCTTTAAAATCGAGTAGACCTTCAAGAAGAGCAAAGAGCAATTGTCAATTCTCATACGTCGTTAAACTCAAAGGAAGTTGACTTCAAATCGACTTGAGGTGTTTATTTGAAATCGAGTAGACCTTCAAGAAGAGAAAATTGTCAATTCAAATACGTCGTAAAACTCGAAGGAAGTCGACTTCAAATCGACTCGAGGTGTTTCTTTGAAATCGAGTAGACCTTCAAGAAGAGCAAAGAGCAATTGTCAATTCTCATACGTCGTAAAACTCGAAGGAAGTTGACTTCAAATCGACTTGAGGTGTTTATTTGAAATCGAGTAGACCTTCAAGAAGAGAAAATGTTCAATTCAAATACGTCATAATACTCAAAGGAACTTGAATTCGAATCGACTTGAGGTGTTCATTTGAAATCGAATGGACCTTCAAGAACAGCAATGGTCTACATAAATACGTCGTAAAACTCGGAATGAGTTGACTTCAAATCGACTCGAAGTTTTCATTTGAAATCGAATGGACCTTCAGGGAGAGCAATTGTCAATTCAAATACGTCGTAAAACTCGAAAGAAGTTGACTTCAAATCGACTCGAGGTGTTCATTTGTAATCGAGTGGACCTTCGAGACGAGCAATTGTCAATTCAAGTACGTCGTAAAATCGAAAAAGTTGACTTCAAATCGACTCGAGGTGTTCATTTGAAATCGAGTAGTCCATCAATAATAGCGATTGTCAATTCAAATACATCGTAAAACTCGAAAAAGGTGACTTCAAGTCGACTCGAGGTGTTCATTTGAAATCGAATAGACCTTCAAGAAGAGCAATTCAATTCAAATACGTCGTAAAACTCGAAGGGAGTTGACTTCAAATCGACTTGAGGTGTTTATTTGAAATCGAGTAGACCTTCAAGAATAGAAAATTGTCAATTCAAATGCGTCGTAAAACTCGAAGGAAGTCGACTTCAAATCGACTTGAGGTGTTTATTTGAAATCGAATGGACCTTCAAGAACAGCAATGGTCTACTTAAATACGTCGTAAAACTCGAAAGAAGTTGACTTCAAATCGACTGGAGGTGTTTATTTGAAATCGTGTATTCCTTCAAGAAAAGCGGTTGACAATTCAAATACGTCGTAAAACTCGAAAGAAGTTGACTTCAAATCGACTCGAGGTGTTCATTTGAAATCGAATAGACCTTCAAGACGAGCAATTGTCAATTCAGATACGTCGTAAAACTAGAAGGAAGTTGACTTCAAATCGACTTGAGGTGTTTATTTGAAATCGAGTAGACCTTCAAGAATAGAAAATTGTCAATTCAAATACGTCGTAAAACTCGAAGGAAGTCGACTTCAAATCGACTCGAGATGTTTCTTTGAAATCGAGTAGACCTTCAAGAAGAGCAAAGAGCAATTGTCAATTCTCATACGTCGTAAAACCCAAAGGAAGTTGACTTCAAATAGACTTGAGGTGTTTATTTGAAATCGAGTAGACGTTCAAGAAGAGAAAATGGTCAATTCAAATACGTCATAATACTCAAAGGAAGTTGAATTCGAATCGACTTGAGGTGTTTATTTGAAATCGAGTAGACCTTCAAAAAGAGAAAATTGTCAATTCAAATACGTCATAATACTCAAAGGAAGTTGAATTCGAATCGACTCGAAGTTTTCATTTGAAATCGAATGGACCTTCAGGGAGAGCAATTGTCAATTCAAATACGTCGTAAAACTCGAAAGAAGTTGACTTCAAATCGACTCGAGGTGTTCATTTTTAATCGAGTGGACCTTCGAGACGAGCAATTGTCAATTCAAGTACGTCGTAAAATCGAAAAAGTTGACTTCAAATCGACTCGAGGTGTTCATTTGAAATCGAGTAGTCCATCAATAAGAGCGATTGTCAATTCAAATACATCGTAAAACTCGAAAAAGGTGACTTCAAGTCGACTCGAGGTGTTCATTTGAAATCGAATAGACCTTCAAGAAGAGCAATTTTCAATTCAAATACGTCGTAAAACTCGAAGGAAATCGACTGAAGGTGTTTCTTTGAAATCGAGTAGACCGTCAAGAAGAGCAAAGAGCAATTGTCAATTCTCATACGTCGTAAAACTCAAAGGAAGTTGACTTCAAATCGACTTGAGGTGTTTATTTGAAATCGAGTAGACCTTCAAGAAGAGAAAATTGTCAATTCAAATACGTCATAATACTCAAAGGAAGTTGAATTCGAATCGACTCGATGTGTTTATTTGAAATCGAGTCGACCTTCAAGGAGAGCGATTATCAAGTCAAAATTTGACTGTCAAATACGTCGTAAAACTCGAAAGAAGTTGAATTCGAATCGACTCGAGGTGTTCATTTGAAATCGAATGGACCTTCAAGAACAGCAATGGTCTACTTAAATACGTCGTAAAACTCGAAAGAAGTTGACTTCAAATCGACTCGAGGTGTTCATTTGACATCGAATAGACCTTCAAGAAGAGCAATTGTCAATTCAAGTACGTCGTAAAATCGAAAAAGCTGACTTCAAATCGAATCGAGGTGTTTATTTGAAATCGAGTAGTCCTTCAAGAAGAGCGATTGTCAATTCTCATACGTCGTAAAACTCGAAAAAGGTGACTTCAAATCGACTCGAGGTGTTCATTTGAAATCGAATAGACCTTCAAGACGAGCAATTGTCAATTCAAATACGTCGTAAAAGTTGACTTCAAATCGACTCGAGGTATTTATTTGAAATCGAGTAGACCTTCAAGAAGAGAAAATTGTCAATTCAAAAACGTCGTAAAACTCGAAGGAAGTCGACTTCAAATCGACTCGAGGTGTTTATTTGAAATCGAGTAGACCTTCAAGAAGAGCAATTGTCAATTCTCATACGTCGTAAAACTCGAAGGAAGTTGACTTCAAATCGACTCGAGGTGTCCATTTGAAATCGAGTGGTCCATCAATAAGAGCAATTGTCAATTCAAATACGTCGTATAAGTTGACTTCAAATCGAATCGAGGTGTTTATTTGAAATCGAGTAGACCTTCAAGAATAGAAAATTGTCAATTCAAATGCGTCGTAAAACTCGAAGGAAGTCGACTTCAAATCGACTCAAGGTGTTTCTTTGAAATCGAGTAGACCGTCAAGAAGAGCAAAGAGCAATTTTCAATTCTCATACGTCGTAAAACTCAAAGGAAGTTGACTTCAAATCGACTCGAGGTGTTCATTTGACATCGAATAGACCTTCAAGAAGAGCAATGGTCTACTTAAATACTTCGTAAAACTCGAAAGAAGTTGACTTCAAATCGACTCGAGGTGTTCATTTGACATCGAATTAGACCTTCAAGAAGAGCAATTGTCATTTCAAGTACGTCGTAAAATCGAAAAAGCTGACTTCAAATCAAATCGAGGTGTTTATTTGAAATCGAGTAGTCCTTCAAGAAGAGCGATTGTCAATTCTCATACGTCGTAAAACTCGAAAAAGGTGACTTCAAATCGACTCGAGGTGTTCATTTGAAATCGAATAGACCTTCAAGACGAGCAATTGTCAATTCAAATACGTCGTAAAAGTTGACTTCAAATCGACTCGAGGTGTTTATTTGAAATCGAGTAGACCTTCAAGAAGAGAAAATTGTCAATTCAAAAACGTCGTAAAACTCGAAGGAAGTCGACTTCAAATCGACTCGAGGTGTTTATTTGAAATCGAGTAGACCTTCAAGAAGAGCAATTGTCAATTCTCATACGTCGTAAAACTCGAAGGAAGTTGACTTCAAATCGACTCGAGGTGTCCATTTGAAATCGAGTGGTCCATCAATAAGAGCAATTGTCAATTCAAATACGTCGTATAAGTTGACTTCAAATCGAATCGAGGTGTGCATTTGAAATCGAGTGGACCATTCAAATACGTCGTAAAAGTTGACTTCAAATCGACTCGAGGTGTTTATTTGAAATCGAGTGGACCTTCAAGGAGAGCAATTGTCAATTCAAATACATCGTAAAACTCGATAGAAGTTGACTTCAAATCGAATCGAGGTGTTCATTTGAAATCGAGTGGACCATTCAAATACGTCGTAAAAGTTGACTTCAAATCGACTCGAGGTGTTTATTTGAAATCGAGTGGATCTTCAAGGAGAGCAATTGTCAATTCAAATACATCGTAAAACTCGATAGAATTTGACTTCAAATTGACTCGAGGTGTTTATTTGAAATCGAGTGGACCTTCAAGGAGAGCAATTGTCTATTCAAATACGTCGTAAAACTCGAAAGAAGTTGACTTCAAATCGACTCCAGGTGTTCATTTGAAATCGAGTCGACCTTCAAGAAGAGCGATTGTCAAGTCAAATACGCTGTAAAACTCAAAAGAAGTTGACTTCAAATCGACTGGAGGTGTTTATTTGAAATCGTGTATTCCTTCAAGAAAAGCGGTTGACAATTCAAATACGTCGTAAAACTCGAAAGAAGTTGACTTGAAATCGACTCGAGGTGTTTATTTGAAATCGAATGGACCTTCAAGAAGAGCAATTGTCAGTTCAAAGACGTCGTAAAACTCGAAAGAAGTTGACTTCAAATCGCAAATCACACTTGTCTTCCAAAGACATACATGCTTTACTTACGTGGGGTATCTCCAAAATCAATACTTACATGGAATTCCATCTGATATTCTCACAGAGATGTGTCTGGATTTGGATGGTGTTTGGAATTATATTTCAACTTTTTGCAACATTATTCTCGAGTTGCTTACTTTGCACAGGAATCCAGAGCGTCTAACATCATGAAGCTTCTGGAGAAGAGGAATTTCCTTGAAGAAAAAAATTATACCCTGCTTGAAATCGATAGGTAGTGACTATGCTCAAGAAGTATTGATTGAAGAAGGAAAAATATTGATATCTTCAGATCCAAATACAAGTTCTGAAAAAAAGAGAAAGCTTCGAAGTACAAGAACAACAACTACTGACAGAAGAGGAAAAAAAATGTTATTCATTTCTTTTCAAGAGTCTCAAGACAATGTCGGTTTACCAAACACACTTCATCTTAATGAAGCTGATGAGTTTTGTCTCGATATCGGTATAGATACAGTTCATTCCTCTGCCACTGGCGAAACTGGTGCGACTCTTAAACCATTCAACAATAGTGATCCTCTAACAGCACAGAGTACTTCGTTTCCAGCCATCAGTTCCGTTCCAGACACCCATGAACGACTCGAGTGATTGCGAACCACAAGAGAGACAGTAGCCTCCAGCTATCAGTCCCAATCTAGAAGAGCACCCAGGGAATGATGAACCAAAACAGAAGAATTTGCCTAAGCTGGAGTTGACAAAAAGGAGAAGAGAAATGGGATACGGATGCCAAGGGCGAAAAAAAAATAAAGAAAACGGCGAATGGGACTACTCTGTGCCAAGGCAACCTAAGGAACTGAAAGGACCTTGCTATTGCAAACTTAGTCGAACTGGGAAACAATCATGTGTGGCACAATTGATGACGTACAGCGACAAACTATTTTCAGTAATTTTTGGTAGAAGATGACGTGGGCACAAAAGAGCACCCAAATCAGAACTCTTGTTGATACAAAGTTCGAGGAAAGAAGTCGGAGACTGCAAGAAAATGTTCTTGACTACGTTGGGCGTCACAGATTGGTATGTTCATTACTCGTTGATGTCAAACCATCGCCTTCCGGTTGAGCCAGTTGAAGAGGAAGAAGAATTAGCAGTAAGGAGACGGAGCACGCGCCAACGGAGATCTACGCAGGTAGAGCAAAAGGTAAACCACCTTCGCAAATTTGTTGATGGTTTACATAAAATGGAGTCCCATTATTGCAGGAAGAACACTAATAAGCTTTTTTGGATTCATGCTATCAAAGAAAAAAATTTTAATGCTGTGTACAAAAGTTAAACAAACCAGTGCTTGACAAAAAACATCCAACCTGTGAGCTTCACAACATTTTACAAGATCTTTGAGGAGATGAACCTCTCCATATTCAAACCTCGTAAGGACCAATGCGACTTTTGCGTAAGCTACCGTGAAGGGAACCTTGACGCTGAAAACTATCAACGCCACCAGCAGTGTAAAGATCCTGCTCGAAAGGAAAAAAAACTGACGAAAACTGACTTAGTCTTCACAATGGACACTCAAGGGGTGCTGCTGTGTCCTCGGCTGAAAGCATCAGCCCAGTATTATAAAATGAAGTTGAGTGTTCATAACTTAACAATCCACAATAAAAAAAAAAACTAAGGACGTAGCTTGTTATGTCTGGCATGAAGGTGGTGTCACGTCTAATGAATTTTTATCCATAATTATTGATTTCCTCAGAAACCAAAACATCGCCGATGGCCAGCAGATCGTCCTGTGGAGTGACGGTTGCGGCTACCAGAACCGCCACTCGAATCTATCCAGCGCTTTAATCTCTCTCAGTCAGGAGCTAAATGTAACGATATTTCAAAAATATCTTGAAAAGGGTCACACCCAAATGGAGTGCGACTCAATTCATGCAGCTATAGAAAGGAAGCAAATTTATGTTCCTGCTGGTTACGTCGATGTGATTGCCATACGAAGTCCACTACGTCGGTCACAGACTTTTCCGAGACTACTCGAGAATGCCAGCGCTTCCTTCGATTCGGCCTGGGTCGTCAAAGGGCGATCCAACTGTCACCGAATTACTAGGGGTGAAATATGTACTGCCCAACTGGTGAAGTCCTGTACAAAAGAAGGTTGAAACAACCTTTTCGAATTTCCTTGGGAGAGCTACCACCACTCTTCCCAAAATAAAACCTGACAAATTTAAACACCTTCAGCAGTTGAAAGAAGTGATAGCGAGTGACTTATCACTTATTTTATGATCAGCTTCGTCACTGACCATTTGAGCTCAACTTTAAATTACCATTTTGATTAAGTATTGATTTTATCACTTTTGTTGCCTTGTTCTGCTGATTTCTAGCTACTTCTTCAAGTTATTTGATGATCTCCTTAGTAGCACTTAAAATAATGAAATCCTGCGATTAATGATGATATTCTGTGATTTTGTCTAGTTTTGTTTATTCCAAGGAGCAAAGGTTGATGGCCGTCTCTGTACGTATAAATAATTATTAAGGGTGACAGACCAGAATTTTTACCTAGAGAATCCATTGATTACTTAGGCATCTTTTCTGGCTGATCTTGGCTGTGACCTCAATATTTTCTACCATTATTTTATTAAGGTGTACTTAACTGTAATAATTTAAATATAATAATTTGTTTATTCAATAAAAACGCTCACAACATCGAATTTTGATTTAATTCTTCCTTCCTTCATTCTATTAAACACAAAATGGAAAGCTCGTAAGTCTATTTTTCGATCTCAAACCTCATGCATCTTGAAATTGACGAAAACTTACGTCAAACCGGTTGTTATTGGCCAGCTGCAAAGGTGGAATCGAAAATATCCTTTAAAATTCGCCACGAACTTAATAAATCAGTTTTTTGTGCCTCCTCTAAAATTTGACAAAAAAGACATGGTTTTCTGACGTTACTGTCGAATTGTCTACTCGAATACGTCGTATAATTCGAAAAAAATTGACTTCAAATTGCCTCTTAGTAAACTCGATTTTCGTTACTTTCCTATGGCTTGGCTGAAACCAAAACGTTTTCCTTTTTAGCCGCCAGAAAACCAGATTACTCTTTGTCGCCGGCCATTCGGTATTCCATGATAATAGGTTGGCTGGGACTATTCCAGGTAATAGGTTACGGAAAACGAATGCGTGAAAGGTGTGCGATCATAACTGTCGACAAGTTATTTGAGTAAGTTCCGAGTAACAGTGAACGTCCGGTAATTGTGGTATCAAGTTATTTTGGTAATATGTTACCGGCGATTCAAGAACCTTTCCAGCGCCCAACGCGGACTGGAAAACCAGACGGTCGATGTTACACGATAACCTATTACCAAGAAATTAACCATGCCTAGTGAGCGTTTGGAATGAATCTGCGGCTTCTTTGCCGGACTGGTGAATCTCACCCATTCAATTAACACTACTGAGAGGTTTACGGTTAACGTATTTCAGTTGATCTTACAACTAAAATAAGATTACGTCAGGTTTAGAACGTGAAAAAGGAAACGGCTGAGGGTTGTAAACGGTACACAACAGGTTACCGACAACTTTTATTTATAAAAGTTAACAGCAAGTATAAAGTAAAAATTACACCATCCTCCTTAGAAGAGCGTTGACTTTCTCTTCTCGGCATCCGAAATCACCACCTTCGACGTAGTGGTTCGTCTTCTTACGCCATCCGCCAGTGGGAGTGTTCAGCTGCAAAAGAAGAAAAGTAAGATTCAGTTTCGCTCAAGTTATAATTGAATAAATTAGAAACATCACACGCGAGGCGTCATGCAGCGTTCCTTAACCGTACCCACTTCATAAGGCGGCCACCAACACTATGACAAATATCATCATATTGTATGGTCTATACTCAGTGATTATTACAATATTTCATTACAACGGAGTTTGTGGGATGATACCAAAACAACGGTCGACTGACACGGTCAGTCAAAATGCTGCTACTGGTTGAGGAGTCCTATTTTCGATTATTAAATGATAAATCAATGGAATCGACCATGTACAAACATTTTGAACCTCACAATGACGTAAAATACAAAATCAAATTTTCTTAAATCCGTGTATGCCGTCCACAATGAGGGCTCGAAGGTAGAACGAAAACAAATCAACATGAACCTGAATTCTACAGGGACAAGCGGCGCCATAACCAAATTTGAAAACTAACAGTGATCCAGACAGTAGGGCGATTCAAATAGAAAATGAAAAACCGACGGGTAAAGTTTTTCTATACTACTGTCCTTTGAAAACGTATAACCGCCAAATTTCGTGATACGCGAGCAACAAAGAGGAAGTAGGTACTAATTCATCTCAGGCTATGAAATAATAGTAGAATAAGTCTATTGTCCTCTGGTTGCGAAACCGGTCATCTCCATATATATATATACAGATAATTTTACAGGGGAGCCAATTTTCTGTCACACCTAGGGAAATTGTGGTGGGATCCAAATCTCCTGTTATTAATGTGTCACTAGGAAAGTAGGGTTTGAAGCACCATAGGAGAATCTGGAGGAAGGTGCAGAGGGGGAAATTCCAAATTTTAGTTAAGATTTGGCCGGCTTTGCAACCCATTTTGGAGTTGGCCGGTTTTGCAACAAACTCCAGCTTTCTGACATCATCAAGTTTTAGGGGCCATCAAGCCTGCTGCACATAATATTCTTCTTAATCTTCACCGCCGACTTTCTGGCTTCAAACTCATTTCTGTAGACCTCCCCTTGCACTATCGGTTTATCATTGTCTTTTGTTATAAAAATTATTTACGTTTGGGCGAATTTGCTTGATTTGCAGGCACTATATCAACGAATATCACATTTCTTACAGATAAAATTACCACACGCAACTTTGCGTCGACAACAAAAGATGTGGACAACACTATCGTCTAGACTTGATGTATATGTAAGACATATAAGTCAATAAATTACTCTTCAACTCCGTTCGGAAAATAATTTCAGGTATTTAAGCAGATCGAAAAGACGGATCTGATTATGAGTAATTATATTATTTCATTACCTTGAACGGCCAGAGGAAGTTGGAAGCGTATTTGAAGTTAGGGCCGACTGTGAAAATCTCGTGGATCAGATCTTCAATACAGATGATTCCGTATTTGCCTGCAACAATAAAATCAACGATAAGTTGGCGAATAAGATTATTGCCATTAAATTTAAATTAAAGCAACACTCACTATTAGTTTTTTATGGTGTGTTCCTCAACCCAGCGCATTGTAGGGTATTAATCGAAGACAGTAAACGTATTGAAATGGAAAGTACTAGCTTCGATCGCTGTTTGGAATTCCAAACCGTCCTGCGCAGTAGCAGATGACTATTAGCGTTAGCAATGCAGGAGTTCCGCATGCGCTCACAATTCGGCTCATAACCCTTTTAGAACCAAGTTACGAATCAGATTCGAACGACTAGATTCAGTTCGTAGATTTAGAAATTCTGAACTACTTGAGAACTTGCACCGCGAACAATGCTTGGGATATGACGAGAGGCTGTTTCGTAAATAAAATTCGTCCGAGGCAGTGTCTAGGGTAACTATTTCGACTCGGCTCGAGGAATGGGCAATGAGGGAGTTCGTAACAACTACAGTAGGTATGTTCCACCGAAATGTTATGTTCCAACTAGTCAGAAACTTAGGCAAAGATTTATGGCAGTTCGAGATCGCGGGTTACAATGATATAAACACAGCATTCTATACTGTCATCAAATCCTCTTATTCATTACTTCAAAGAACAACGGAATTAGATGACTTGGTCCAAAAGAATTTCCAGCAATACACCAAGATTCGGCGCACTCATTGTTCGATTTTTTTTTAAATGAGTAGTTGATAAGACGGTTAGCAAAATGTAGAAGAGTACAATAGAGCTGTGAGACACTTGAACATAGAACATACATCTAAAAGGAGAATTTTAGAGAGGTTATTCAAGTTTTCTCGAGTTCCAATTCTATAACCGATCTCGGCCGAGTCTCAAAAGTTTCGAGAACTCGTAAGGGTAACCATACAAGAGGTGGAACATACCCAGTAAGTAACACTGAATCGAAACCATAGCGTGGACGAATCACAGCTTATTTCAGTAGTCACAATACCCCTATTTACCGAGATACCGATACATTAGTTAACTTGTTAACGTCTTGTGCATTTTCTCCTTGGCTTATTGGCCGTTTTTTTAATTGGAGGGTTGTAGAAGGTTCAGTGAGAAGAAAGAAGGAACGTTGTATCCAAACTTTCGGCTTTATTAAGCCATCTTTAGGGTTAGTTGATATTTGCACCTCGTCCCAGTCTCTACCTTGTCAGTCCACTAAACCTGACAGAGGTAGAGACTGGGACGAGGAGAAAATATCTACCAATTAACCCTGAACATGGTTTAATAAGCCGAAAGCTTGGATACACCGTTCCTTCTTCTCACTGAACCTCCTACAACCCTCCATATAAATAAAGATACAGTAGTTGTCATCGAATATATAAGGCACTTACCCAATCTCTTTTCGATCATTTCGTTAGATGTGATGGGCATACGCTGACCCTTCAGCTTGGCGAAACCCCTCTTGTAGATGAGCTCCCGCACGGACTTCAGATTGGGATAACCCCAAGTGATGTAGGGCTCGGCAATCCTCATCATGTTGATGGTGGCTTTGTTCAGCTTCATGAACACGCCGTTGTTGATCTGTCGCAGTCTGAAGAGCTGGAGGACCTTTCGGACTTTGGGAGAAACTTGGTTGACACTGTAACGATTAACAAGCGTACAATTAGAAAAGGAATCAACTAGAATTCGGTGTAGCCGCTCTTATATTACAAATAAGGTTAATACATAAACGAAACCATACAATCAAACAGAGAGGAAAATAAGTCTGTGCGAATATTTACCCAAAACTAAATCCATATGAGTCAGTGAATCAGTATTCATATAATGAAATACAGTCACAAACTAGGTAACAAAGGATGGGGGGAGGGGGTTTGAACGTGGTTTGAGAAGACGAATGACATTTGAACAAAATTGTTCAACGTCAAAGAACCATAGTCCAACAGTAAACTGTGACGAGCAGCCAGAGCACTTAAGTGCGTAAAGGTGAAAGGTGATGACGTACTTGTCGTTATTACAAAAAACTAATTCGGAGGAAAGGAAGCAACAAAAACAAGTTTCTTCTAAACAGGTTGTAAACCCTCTTAACAGGCCCTATCAAGGGCCAAAAGTTTTTTTCTTCTGTGGAGGTTTTTCTTCGAGAGATTCAAAGTAAGCAGGTTAGATTGTACACTCAAGTCATGACATTCAATTTCACAACCACCCAATCATAATGCATTTGGTTATCTCAGTTTTCTCACGTCCGTTGATAGGTCCACAGAGGGCCTCAATAGAAAACAGGATTTCTTTTGTTCGACTAGGCCTCTGCAAGCCACAACGGACAAGAGGGATTGGGATCAAAACATCATTTGGTTACGATGGACAATAGAGGTGAGGAAAACGTTGATAATTTCCCTATCGATTTCCACATTAAATACGAAACCGTCAAGGGGCTTTGAAAAGAAATGGAATGATACTAGTTCACTATTGGTTTTGATAACATATACAATCTACTCAATTGTGGTATTACATACTACACAACGATTTTGAAAATGTCTACCTAATTGTAGTATCAAGTTCAATTATGCGGTATTAAGTAAAATTTTTCAAAATCGTTGTGAGAAGGAACAATAGTGAGTGGTTTACTAATGACTTAATATGTCCACACACATAATATTTCAAATCCCAAATATTATGTGGGATTTGAAATCATTGCACTTGGGCTTCACCTGTAGATCTTCGTCGCCCAAACAGCCAATATCCATAAGAGAATTGAAAAACGTTATTTACATCTTAAAACAACAAAACTGCCAAAGCCAAGATTTCCCAACTCGTTAGAAACTCAACTAGAATCCAACTGAGTTGATTGGAAAAAAACCACAACAATCTGATGAAATTAGAAATACACACATGCATGATTTTCCACGCATTTAATTGAATAGTGATTTAACTGGAATAGTGATGTCAAAAAAATCGACAATATCACTTTGGAAACAACCGAAAGATTGCTAAAAATTCAGAATATCCCAAACTAACGAAACAAATTCAGTGATGCAGCATGGTTTATGTAAAATTTCTCTATTTTACACCTCAGTTCATAGATTTTTCCACGCTGAACACGATGGTGACGTCAGAATTGCAATAATTCCTATTTTTATCAGATTAGAACAGATGGACCGCGAATACCATCTCAAGAAACAACCACGCTTCTTCATCTTCAAAGTGCTCCAGTTTGAGAACGTAATAAGATACCGAAATTCTGACATCACTATCGCGTTCAGCGTCAACAAAAAACTTTAGATTTTTTAAAATTTGCATAAAACGATGTACACAAGAGCTATCAGCGACGCTATATAACAAAGATTGGCCAAGCGCAGTCTCCAAATTGTAACTTTAATTATCGAGTAAGGAGAATGACCAGAAGACAGTCCTGATAATGTTAACAATTTGAGAACTTAACAAGGCTGCCTTTTAAATTACGCGGATTTTGAAATCAACACCAGCTTCTATACTATAACTAGATGTACGTTACTTTCAAGCAGGAAATCCGTTGGATAACAAATGAATTAGAAAGAAATATCATGCTCACCCTCTGATCCTGATCATGAAAGCCAATTTGGCTTCAGCAGGCACGTAGTAGTTGCCCTTGCTCCTCGCTTGGCGAGCCAACCTGATTTCATCGCGTTCCTTGGATCTGTACTCTTTGACGTAGGATTCGGCACGCTTGAAGATCAACTTCCTCTTCTTGTAATTATCTGCACGTTTCTGCGGACACCACAATTTATTATTAAATATCATCTAACAGGAACAAGGGCTATTATCAATTACTGTAATTTAACAAATGAATCCAGAGAGGACCCTAAATTCATCATAAGCAGATTCTGCTGGTTTTTAAATTGTACAAGTCATTTCTAATAATTCCAAGCAACTAACGAAATGGTCAGATAAAAGTAGGTTAAGTATCCAACTTTGCCCGAACGATTTCTCTATTGAGCCAACGGAAGCCAAACCATATAATATTAATCCGAATAACCGCTGTTCTAAAGATATTCTCATAAGGAATGATGTTATTTACTCGTGCCAATGACACATTTTATCTCCAGAATACACAAATTTTGGCCAAACGATTCCGATAAAAACCTAACAATTAGTGTAGGGCAGCCATATCTGTTCCACGTATTTTGGGACAATGTAAGCTAGAAATCGGGACAGCCTCAAAAAAATCGGATCGAAAATTGGGACGACATGTAATTAAACGAACACTTCACCAAAATACAATATTTTTGAAAATAGGTAATATCATGATATGAGCCATCGAAGAAAAGTAAGCATGTAAATAGGAAGAGGTACATTATATCAATTCTTTTCTAATGGAGTATCCCTAACAAACAAAAAAGTCATTGCACGTATTCATCTTATGTGAAGGGATGGCATGAATGTATCTAGCTAATTTATAGCTGAGGAAATTGATGGCTATGTTTATTTTTATTAAGGTTGGTGGATGCCGAGGTCAAATGAGAGATGTTTTTCATCAAAATACAATATTTTTGAAAATAGGTAATAATATTATATATCATGATATGAGCCATCATCTCTCATTTGACTGACGCTCGACATCCCTCAATCTTATTCTTACCGACGGTCAACAAATCACACATTTTATTATTTATATTATTAATGGACAAATTTTTATTATAGAAACTGGCCCACTTCTTAGGGGACTGCAATTTTCGAAAATCACCGTTAGTGATACAAAATCATTTGAAGATTCGACTTCTTCAAAAATCGGGACGACAAAAAATTGATCGGGACACTTCAAAAATCATGACGGGAGGCCTCGAAAATCAGGACATGTCCCGATAAATCGGAACGGATGGTAGCCCTAAATTAGTACCAACCCACTTTGCATGTGTTGAAGGAATTACGTGCTTGTAAGTTGTCAACAAGTTGGGAATGTTCACTAGCCTGGAGTTAGAACCTCTACATTACAACCCAGAGATAATTGTACCTTTCGACACGGCACTGAACCATTAGAAGGGACTGTCTTGTGAACTGTCAACCGGCTACTTCCCACGGACAGGAAGAAAACGTTGATAATCAAATCCAAAAACTCTCGTACCAGTTGATAACCCCTCGGCTTCTCTACAGTATAATTTGATAAAATCTTAATTCTGCCTGTATAATGTTTGGAATCAAAAAATGAATTATTTGTTTATATTATTTTATGATACTGAAAGGCATTTCGCTCTATTTTCTCTGATTGGTTCCAACACAACACCAATAATTTTAAATATCAAACAAAAGACAATCGATTACAAAGTGCCGACGGAATAACAGAACCTATCGAGATGGTCCGATTCGATCATTTGATCAGTTGATTTTAATTATGAACTATTAGAACATCAAAAATGGGATCAATCGAAGAGGTCTGATAATGTGAAGTGGAGTGATGGATGTCAATAGGTACTGACACATAATATGTGACACATAATATATTATATTGTCTGCAACGCACGGCTCATCTAGAAATTCCCAAAACATGCTTTTTCGATGTAACTTTCCTCCTTATTTTGAAGGTGTGGACAAAAACGTCGTGGTACAAAGAACATCAAGGAGTAGACATGTGGGAATAGGACAGACAGACAGCAGGTGATAAAACACATTGACTCACTTTCAGCAGATTCTTCAGCTTCGAAGCTTTGGCCGCATCTCTCCTTCGTCTGTTCTTAAGAATAGATTCTGGGACAGCGGGCAGCTTTTTGGACGTCGTCTTGCCGACTTTCTTGGCAGCGGGAGCGGCATCTTTCTTCGCTGGAGAAGGGACGTCCTTCTTTGCGGGTGAAGTGACGGTGGTCTTTTTGACCTCTTTCTTAGCTCTGTCAACGACAAAAACCGATGAAACTCATTCATTACATCGAAAAGATACGAGTACCTACAACATGAATTAAGTTTATCATTATGAAATGTTCGGTCAATTTTGGCAGATCACTCGGATCGTAAGCGAAGGTTAGGAGCGGCATGGTGCGTTCTATGATGATCCGGGGAAATTCCAATTGCGAAACATCAAAATTACCAATTACGTCTAGGGAGGTGTGATGATCAAGAAAACTAGTTAATTTACACGGATGAAATGTACAAATTGTCGATAAACACGGATAAATTTTGGAATTGATGTACAACTTACGTGTCAGCCATGATGAAGACCTACCAAACAAAAGTTACCGACAATCTGGCCAACTGAATGTCGAAGATATCAGGGTGGCCACTACAACACACAAGTTTTATACTACGTTGAGGATCAATGACGTTTTTATCCTTGTCTTCAGATTCACGAATTAATTAATCAATTAATAGGAGTCCAATACATATTAGGATATTCATGCTCCGATTCGACCGTCGAATCGTCGAAAATCGAAATACGCTAGCGCTTCTTGCGACATCCAGCGAAAACCAAATGCATTGACTGGATCATCAATTCTTCGATCACGGATTACCTCTAGGGTTGTTCCAATATCGAGGATCTTCCGATATTTGATATCGATAACGATATTCAACGTCGATATCGATACAGTTATATTATCGTCACAAAATATCGATATCGGCAAAATGGAATGATAGATAGATAGATAGATAAACATGTATATTTGAAAACAAGTAATTTAACAGCATGTGATACAAATACATAATAATGACTATGGGCTAAGCCCGTCTGCCAAAAGACTACATGTAGTCTTTTGGCAGACGGGCTTAGCCCATAGTCATTATTATGTATTTGTATCACATGCTGTTAAATTACTTGTTTTCAAATATACATGTTTATCTATCTAGGATCTATGTTAGATCCTACAAAAATTTACCTACAACAAACAGTATAAGATGTTATCAACAAATATTCTTATTAAACGACTTACTACTAGACAAAATTTCATAATTATAATTATTACCTATATTATTATTAAATAATGGTGAAATTGTTCAGAGCGTTCCGTCCCAGTTAAATTCTGCCACCAACTCCGACCTGTATGCCCATGCAACCTTGCAGTACCTTGCCAATGGAAGCCAATTCGCACCATTCATCATATTTATGACTGTCACACGTGAGACTTGATAAACCGAAGTTAGCCATACGGAATTCACTCAGCACGGGACAGACTGCCAAAAAATGGAGGATATCCTCAGGCTCACCCATGTTACAAAGAGCGCAAATATTTCTTGCAGGTACTGCGCTTTCATCTCGCCCATGTGGCCGACTATTGAGCATAAGGAGGTCGCCCCGGACTCTACAGATCCACCTCAAGACAAACATCGAGGCCTTTTGAGTTTCGGCAGTCAAGTCCACGCAACGGGTCCCCAGGTCCAAGTGGCGATACACTCGATCATGCGATGCCCTTGCCCTTGCCAGGATCGATTCCCTCCATGCAATCTCCACCTTCTCCTGCAGGACATCGAGCTGGGTCCTCCACGTCTCCATGTTCTCAAATGACGTATCAAGAGTGCATTCATTCCGGCTGCAGAGTTGTTGAAGATTTCTGTACCAGTATAATCTTCTCCTAACCACCTCGATTGCCACCAACCGCGGAAATCGACCCACTGGCATAGCCATAACCTTAAGCAAATACTTGCAATGTAGGGAAAGGGTGTAGTGGAACACTGGAGACAGACCTGTTTCCAGATACACAAAATAATCCGGGGTGTTTCGAGGCAACCAGAATATTACTCTTCACAAAATATTCAAGTACCCGCTCGACCTCATCATATTGCTGGGACCCCCAGACCTGGGCATTCTATGCGAGCACTGCACGAGATGTGGCACGGAACACCTGGTACTTCGCTTAGATCGGTATTGGATCTAGGGCTGTTCCAATATCGAGGATCTTCCGATATTTGATATCGATAACGATATTCAACGTCGATATCGATACAGTGATATTATCGTCACAAAATATCGATATCGGCAAAATCGAATGATGGACAATGGGATTTTTAATCATGGGAATTTATTACTACAATCTAAGACTGATTTCATCTTTATATTGCAGATATTTATATTAATTTTCATCACGTGGGGTAAAAGAGGTTAGCTCATTGAAAAGACTCTTGTGTCGGCTAATTTTTGAGATCGCTATTTTGGTTACCAAAAACAGTACCAAAACAGTGGATTTTCAGTACCAAAACAGAAATAATCATTTGTGCAGCATGGATCTTTTTAATTTTTTCTAAACTCCAATTCCTAAATGTGATTTTTGGAATAATTTGGAACTTAACACAAACAATTCCATTCAAAGATAAAATATATTGTAATAGGTACTGTATATTGTATAGATTGATAACCGACAAATTACAATAAAAACAAACAATAAATGTTTGTAATAAGAAATATAATATCGGGATCAAAACCCGTATTTTTGTACAATATTTGTATTTAATTCTTATAACTTAACTTATAAAAATACAATATCAAAAGCCGATATTCACCATAATCTTTCGATGTCACGATGATAACACTAGGGATGGGCATAACGGTTATTTTCGAGAAACGTAAAATAACGTTCGTTATATTAAAATAACTGTCAAAAAAACTAGTTTCATTTCTTCTGAATGAAAAACGGGTGGAGCTAGTTTTTTCTACAGTTATTAAATAACGAACGTTATTAAATAACGTAAAATTTTTACGTTTCTCGAAAATAACCGTTATGCCCATCCCTACTTCAAACTAGTTGTTTCGACAGTTATTAAATAACGAACGTTATTAAATAACGTAAAATTTTTACGTTTCTCGAAAATAACCATTATGCCCATCCCTACTTCAAACTAGTTTTTTCGACAGTTATTAAATAATGAACGTTATTAAATAACGTAAAATTTTTACGTTTCTCGAAAATAACCGTTATGCCCATCCCTACTTCAAACTAGTTTCTCGTTTCTTCACCCATCCAAAAAAAAACTAGTTTCTCGTTTCTTGACCCGTCCCTAATAACGATTACTTTCGAGAAACGTAAAATAACGTTCGTTTTATAAAACAAACTGTCGAAAAAACTAGTTTCATTAAATTTTCTTCTTAATGAAAAACGGGTGAAACAGCAGGTGTTCTAATATGTTGTTAGTAGTTACAAAGAAAACGAAAAACTGTATTTTTCTACTGTAATAGGAAACACGAAAACTTTGTCGGCGCATTTGTTGTTCGTGGTTTGTTCCGAGTCATTATTACCTAATAATCAACTATGTTTCGGAACAAACCACGAATAACGAATGCGTCGACAAAGTTTTCGATAGTTCAATTCAAAAACTAACACCTACCTACTTTTGCCGTTTTTTGTAACTAGTTTCTTTCAAATTGAGAAACGGTTATAACAGTTATTTTTTTCAAACTAGTTATTTAAACTAGTTTCTCGTTTCTTGACCCATCCCTAGATAACACTGATATCAACTTGGAAGGTCACAAAGGTTTTCAAGTGTCCCACTGTCATTTTCTGCCGACCCGAAAAAGGTGCTGAGGACTACGGTAAGTGAATTTTTTTGCTGAAATATCGCCCAATGTTTAGAGAAACATTCTATTTAGCAGATAATCAAGTCAGTTTTCTCGTAGAAAAGAGAGATGAGGAGAATCTGTTGATATTCACATTTGGAAGACTCTTCTGTACCAGGCGCCACTAGCTTGTTTGTACCAGGCGCCACCTCTTTCTGTTGAAAGAAGAGGACGATTGAGTTTTTAATGTTTGCTTTTGTTAATTTTCAGATGCCCCGAAGTAAAGTAGGCGTTAAGCGGCTTCCTTTGGACCAGGGAAACCTAGAAAGGGCTGTAGCAGAGGTTATTGGACGTGTGATGTGTGTTTTTAATTACGAATTTTATGCTTTCCTGCGTTAAGTAGGTAAATTTTGATTTTGATCTCAGTAGATAGGGTTTTTTAAGGAATAACTTTGAGGACTTCAAGTGATAAAACTGAAAAGCCAAGTTACCTGCCTAGTCTACTAGTTTTGGAGAGAATGTTTTGGCTCCTCCGTTAAATACGACTTATTTTCGTTTTGTGATAAAAATTCGTATTTTTAAACGATTTCAAGTTGCTTACAGGGTTTTGTTTTCTCCATTTCATGATTTTAAGGCTGTTACTAGTGAATTATTTTTAATGATAGGTAAATATTTTTGTAATGTCAGAACTGAATATTTTTGAGTAATTTGTATTGTGATGAAATTAATTTGCTTTCTTCTAATATATTCTTGATTATTTTGCTAGTTGGTATTCGAAAACCCCTCAAATTACATGTAGTGGTAGAGGTGACGCTAGGTACAACCATGGGTGGCGCCAGGTACATGCATGTTTGTACTTGGCGCCAGTTTGGAAGGGTTGGGTGAAATTGTTGCAGCATCAAGCAAGATGCAGATACAAATATTTTAAAAATTGGGTGTTGTAACTGAGAAGTTTTTTGTTGAATCCAAACCAAAAACGATGGAATCGGACAAAAAACAGGTTCAGGAAAAAATATAAACCAAAAAGTGGCGCCAGGTACAGCACCTTACCCTACCTACCACAGCATCAGCCTCTCAACTATCGACACTTGAATACGAAAATTATTCTGGATTGTTGCTAAAGATTTTACATAGGACGATTCATTTTATGGATACATTAGAATTAAATTATCAAAAATTATTAATTAAAAATTAAATTATCAAAATTAATAACACAGGCCAAGGGTCTAATGCCATTGATTGATTGATTGATTATTGGCATAAAGGTACACACATTGGTTTAAATTCAAGTGTCTTAAGATACATAATATGAACAATGTCTTGTAGTCTTAAATAGTATTGTATTTTCTGTCTTAGGTTTAGGGGGTAGGGAGAGTAAATGTTTGCAAGAGAAAAGGGAAAAACAATTTAAAACTCCTAGGGTGATGGTGGGGTCTTAAAACTAAAGCTATTTACATAATATGTAAATATTTAGAGCTATTTACATAATATTAGAGCTATTTACTAAAGCTATTTACATAATATGTTTACATACTATGTAGAGAATTTGAAGGCTATTTACAGAATCTAAGGGCTATTTACATATTTTCAGAGTTTACAAAATATATACAGAGTTGGCTTGGGGGTAGACAGGCATGGAATGACTTAAATCTGCACCCGTGTGTTTTGCCCCCCCCCCCCCTCCAAACTCACCAAAACCCCCCGCAGCTTTTGGACATTTCAACGCTGAACATGAAGGTGAAGTCAAAATTGCGATATCGTATTCCGTCATCAGATTAGAGCAGACTAACCTTGAATACTTACCTATATATCGAGTTTTGAAAATTTTGGACCGACAACAATAGCTACATTTCCTACGAAAATTCGCTTAAACCAACACGTACTTAATCCTTTCCTTTGTTTGCTGTGTTGATCGGATTAACAAATAAATTCTAATCTTCACTTCAAAACGTCTAGTTGTAAACATGTCCGAGGAAGCCTGAGCTTTTATTGTAATCACAAATGTACTCAATGGTGGAGGGAGGAGGAAGGTGGTGGGAGGAGGCCGGTGGGAGGATTGTGGACAACTGGATATCAAGAGAATAACGAAATGTCTAGCTCATAACGAGTGCTCAAGAGAATAACGAAATTTCAAGCTCATGACGAGTGCTCAAGCAGATAACGAGAGCTCAGGCCCATAACGAGAGCTCAGGCCCATAACGAGCAGTGTTGCCAGACCCGATCTACCAGAAGGCGGTGCCGCGAGCTTCAAAAGGCGGGATTTCGAAATAAAAGGCGTATTTTTGAAAAAACGTTCTGAAAACCTGTTAAAATGTGCATAGCGGTGTGTCAAAATGTGTTTTTTATCAATGTCTGCCCTACCAAAGCGCAGAAGAGAAAACAAATTCCAAGTGGAACGTAGTTGGGGACTTTTTCAGAAGGTTGGCTGACTTGCCTGCCGCACAGGCGCGAAAAGGAAATGAGTTTAAAGGTGAACACATTTTTATGTATTTCAAATAAAAATAGTCATGGTTATTATCTGTTCATGGCACATTGTCAGTACTAGAAATACAGACTAGAAAATTGAAGCATTAATTAAAACTAAAGTAAAGCAATTTTTTAATCAGTCTGAGTCATCTCCGCTGGTGGCTTCCTCATCACTCGTGAGACCCATCTGGATATTTGTGAAAGACCAAAACAGGTTAGGAAGTCATGGGCCTAAGTTTTTGCGCAAGATTTGGTGTTTGGATGTTGCGCATTATACAATGAACTAAACTTATAACGTTTGAATAAAATCACACTTCAACATACCTTTCAAATGCATCGACCCTTTGCCGCTCTTTAGATACAGACCAGCGTGCCAACGAAACAGCGAGAATCCTCCAGAATCCACTAGCAGTAGGGTTGGGCAATACTGCCTCGATATTTTGAAGTATCGATACTTTTGATTCAATACATCGAATATTTAGTATCGATACTGCTCAAAAGCAATACTAGGGAGTATCGATACTTTTTTAGAAAAATATCGAGTATTGAACACGGGATACTTCTATAATTACTGTGTTGTGTACGATTGAACAAAACACGAATAATTTCTTCCTTAACTCCTGCGTGCCGCTCAGAACGCCTCACAACCTCCAACTGCCACCGTTGGCTAGCCTGTAAACCGGAGTACCCTGAACTATACAAATTGGCTCGTAGGTACCTTACCATTCTAGCTGTGTCGGTGCCGTCCGAACGCTTGTTTTCCCTGTGTGGCCGAATAATGGATGATTATGGTAACAGGTTGACGCCAACACATTTATCTCAAAGAGTTTTCTTAGCATCTGTTAAAACTAGTCTGTGGGAAAAAAATTCATTTTAGATTATATTTATTTGACTTTGAATAAGTGACTTCTAATAATATATGTGTCGGTGCCATCCGAACTGTTAAAACTAGTCTATGGGGAAAAATCATTTTAGATTTTATTTATTTGACTTATATCATACACATAATATATTATTACATGTGAAATGTATGTATGATAAAATATACATATTAATAAATACATTTTGAATTTAACCCGCGGTTTTTCCATTTTACCTTTGGGTTACCCGGGAATTCTTCGATTCATTACTATCAATATTGTTCAGTATCGATATTTTTTAACCAATATCGATATTTTTTAACCAATATATCGATACCTGGTATTGAAACAAAAAACGAGTATCGATACCGTTAGTATCGATACTAGAGTTTGCGGTTCCCATCCCTAACTAGCAGAAAAAGTCACAGCCTTCCTACGTTCCGCGCACAGCCGCATTGCCAACTGATGGAAAATAACCTCATTTTTATAGTTTATGGCGTATTTGAAGGCGATTTGTGTATATTTTGACGGAAAATCGCTAAAAGGCGGGAAAAATCGCGATCCGCCTTTTAAAAAGCGGAAGGCGGATTGGATGTCGAAAAGGGGGGAAGGCGACACTAATAACGACACATCTGGCAACACTGATAACGAGTGCTCAAGCCCATAACGGAAGTTGACACAATTGGAACGCCCCCTTCGGATCAGTTGACACCAGTGGAACGCCGTCTTCGGATCAGTTGACACTACTGGAACGCCCACTTTGGATCAGTTGACACTACTGGAACGCCGTCTTCTGATCAGTTGAACGCCCACCACGGTACCATACTAACAGCCACCGTGGTAACCTGGAACTCTCTAATATTAGCGGAATAATGAGAATCCGGGAGGCCAATGAATAGTCGGAAGGTGTTAGTAGGTACCTAATACCTAATGTACAATAATATTCATTGTCTGCCAGAAGCCTCACCACCTCCTCCCTCCGCCGCTATTATTATAATATTATATTATACAACATTATTCAATTCAAAAAACGTCTAAAAGTTTTATAATTTACAGTGAAATTGTATTACTCCAAAAAAACTCGAGTAAGAAATGTTTCAAATCCAATAAACTTTACAAACCATTGTGGTTGCAGTGTAAAATTTTAGGGATGTAAAATAGTAAGTACTAATTAAAATGAAAAACATTATTTTATAACTAAATAATGAAACTAAACTGCATTTGGATGTTGATATTAGGACCAACATTTCAACTTTCACAATTTTGAATTAGTAGGAGTATAAACTTTTCTTACAATTTCTCAAAATGAGGTGTGTTTAGCCTAAGTCGTTTAATGGAAGTTTGTAAGAAATGTTTGTAAGTTGTATGTAAGAAACATAGGTACAGTTTGTCTGACCAAGTCAAAAAATTTCGTAATTTTAACTCAACGCTAACTGGGCAAAGTGGCGCGGACGGCGTACGGCGGACGGACGGATTTTTTTTTATTCGATTTTCTGAATCTACGTATCTTGAAACGTAAACCAACAAATTTTGAGGGGGGGTTAAAAAAAATTTTTCTTTGGGCGATTCCAATGGTTCATTATCGAAGATAATAAACCAAAACTTTCAATCCTTGATGGATTTTCACAAATATTTTAATTAAAAAATTAAAATATTTTTTAATTAAAAATTTTTTTTTCTTTTATCCCTGATTTCCCAACTGTCCCAACTCGTGGCAAGGAAATTCCCAACTTTTCTCTTTCCCAAGACCCCCCCCCCCCCCCCTCAAGGCGTTTCCCGTGTTGTTTATGGATAAAAAAAACCTGACAGATCATGGAAGAAGGACCTTCTTCCATGGTGACAGATAATCATGTTCATAAAAAGCGCGGGACGAGGTCAGAACCAATGAAGCATCTGATTGGTCGGTAAATCAAGGCTACCACCGCACCGACACAAAAAAACGGTAGCCACCCTTTACTGAAACTGGTGAGATGACCCTGGTGTGGTGGAGGGGTGGGGGATGTCACAACCATTTAACATCCAAGTTTCAAATTAATCAGATTTCAATTATTGAAATCTGATTGATTTGAAACTTGGAAAAGCAGATCGATAATCACAATTATTGTGATTATCGATCTGCTTTTGTGGGGGAAGTTTTTTTTGACATGGAAACTAGTGTTTACGTGCAATAGCAACTCAAATAACATAAATAATCGGGGTTTTCAATGTTCATTTCTCATTTCTCGACTATAAATTCCGCCCTTGAACTCGTATTTGACAACACTGACCCACACATGCCTGCTGCCTACAATGTAGGCCCTACATAGGATTTTCAGTGATAATAATAAAATAGAATTAATAAAATTACTCAATACATTCTTTCAATAAAATATAGGTCATTTAAAAAAATACCGTAACTTTTTTTCCTCACAAGTTTGCAGGTTTGCAGGAATCGGACGGGTTTGCAGGAGTGACGGGAAGTCAGGGGGCGGGGGGGGGTTCCTATCGTAGTCTTATCAATGTTGAGTGGGTTTCTTCATTTTATGTGGTGGCAGTGAATTCATGCGGTTTGTCCCCGTTGGTAGGCTTGGAAAGTTGTACCAGTTCCGAATTACCTACAACTCGTCTTTATAACAATTTGATAGGTACCAAAGTTGTTAGGTTTTAGTTCAGTGCCATTTTCCAAATTTCCGCCACAATGGGAGCGACGCTACTCCAATTATTCGCGATTTTACTTCTGTCAAATGTCGCTCTCTGCGATGAAGAAGAGAGCAAGTGCGTGGAGTACAACACGCAGACTTTCGCTGAAAATATCAATTTGAACAACCACTTCGTCATGTTCTATGCACCATGGTGAGATTAATTAATTAATTACCTAAACGGTTTAGGTACTTATGTTATTTGTAGAGTTGGAGCGATTCCTTCACCAGTGATTCTCCCAGATCGATCTCGGGATTCGAAGTCAACATGAAGCATAATTTCTATCATTGTTCATTTGGTTAGTGCAATTTGGTACTGATGCAATTGAAATTGGTTTGTAGGGCTCGAATTGCTGTAAGGATAAATTATTAAGTAGTTATCAAGTGCTTAAATCAAAGGAAAAATTGAATTTTTCCCCGAAACCAAGTGAAAAGTCAAATAGATAATACAGTAGAGACTGAATTGGAATTGATAAAGATTTAACGAACTGCACAAAACAAAAACGATGAAAACGTTTCCACAACAGTCTGCTCTTTTCTATACCACTGTTTTATAAATAAATAAAATTATATCCTTGTGAGTCCCATAACTAAACGAAATCATTTGAGTGACGTGGTGAAACATTTCATGTTCGGTCGAGTAAGTGGCCAGATGGTCATCTCCGAAAGGTGGGAGTTCGGTAACTTGATCACAAGATTCCATCAGATTCCACCGGATAAGCTTGCAGTATTTTTGATTATCATACATTCATACGAAGTGGATATTCTCACAATTTTGTGCCGATAAGAGCAAAGTGTAGATTCGCACAATAATCCCGTCCACTTGATCTGTGTGTCCAACTGATCTGTATGGTAATCAGTTGATTGTGGGAATATTTTTGTTCCGCAACCCCGTCCACTTGATTGTGCGATTATCCTCTTCGCTACTATTCACGTCGCTACATCGTCGCTACAGCGGAAATTACAACTGATAGCAATGCATCATATCAGCGGAAGTTACAATTCGGACGTTATTTAACCGTTAACCGTCGTTAAGGTCACAGTCGTCCAGGAACTTAACTCATACTCATGCTTTGTTTACTTTGTGGACTTATTAGACATATTACGTTAACCTCATGGAAGTACGAAAAAAGATTCACAATGTCGTCTCTAATAAGTCCTAAAGTATTCACAATGCCGTCTCAAATAAGTCCACAAATCTTCGATCTCCAGACGTATGGTATCCCTGGGGCTGCCATTAGTTTTCAAGATGTTTCAAACAATTTACCTATTAACCCCCCCTTAAAATTTGAGGCTTCACGGTTCAAGACACGTAGATATAGAAAATAGAATGAAAATAATCCGTTCGTCCGCAGCACTTTGCTTAGTTAGCTTTGTGCTTAAATGACGAAATTCGATTTACAGGTCCATGATCTTTGAAACTTTTCATGGCTCTAGGTCAATGGGAAGGGGTTCAAAACGAATTTTGAAATTTCAGTTCAAGTTTGAACAAAGTTTTTTCCAACATAAGAGACTCTTAACTGTGGCAATAATGAGTCAATTCATTATTGTTAATTACTACACATTATAATTAATAATAATGAAAAATTATAATGTGTAATTAATTATTATTATTTATTAACTAGATATCTCAACACCAATGTGTCATCAAATTTTGAATCAGCCGGGCCAGTATGAATACTGACCTGACAGGCTGCCGCATGATTCTCCCCCAACAGTGGTCATGCAACAGTGGTTTTTGTTCGTCAAATGAGGGTGAATCATGCGGCAGCCTGTCAGGCAAATACAATTTATTTAATATTGATACTAGCCCGGCTGATTCAAATAGCACATTAGTGTTGAGATATCGAGTAAATGAATAATAATAATAATTTTTCGTCCTAATTATTAATCATAATTTTTAGTACTTAATTGATTAATAATTAATATTGCCGACGCTGGTTGGTGGAAATAAAAAACCCAAAATTATATTGGTACAAATTATTTGTAATTAATTCATCATCTCCACGTTTCATCTATCATTAAATGATGATCTATCATTAAATGATCACCCTTCTGCACAAAGAAGATAATAATCCGTTGTGGCAAGAATTTGCAGATTTTTTCTATATTTGCTTCATGCTTTCAGGTGTTCGCATTGTAAAAGGCTTCACCCCACGTGGGACGAACTCGCAGAGATGCTCAACACCGAAGAAAGCAGAATCACCATCGCCAAAGTGGACTGCACCGCAGAACCGACCATTTGTAACGAACAAGACATCACCGGATACCCCACGTAAGACATAATAATAGTTTCTACGAATTCCGAACGTCTTGAGATAGCGACGTTTTGGCCAGTACGTAATTTTTGCGATCATATCGTCTAAAACTCGTCCAAACGTACCCGCACAAATGCCTCTGGGATTCAGTTTCGTCCTCAGTAAAGTGGTCCATTGGGCTATTTCGCCCACAATTTCTTCGTGATCTTATCTAATTTCGGAGTATCCATATTGAATCAGTCGTTTCAGAAACCCGACTAGTCCACAAAACCCAAGTTACCAGGAAACGCGAAAAACTGCTGACGTAGATTTGAGATTTTCCAATACACAAGTGGCATGAAATAAATGTATACCTAAGTGAGACATTTTTAAAAAACTTGCAAAGGATGCAGAATCGATCAAAAAACGAAAATCGATTTTTTTTGGACTAGTCGGGTTTCTGAAACGACTGATTTAATTATTAAGAGAAAAGTAAAATGACATATCTTAATAAATCGAATTATCAAATACAGATTTGATAAAAATTTTACATTTATAAACTCCGAATCGGTTCGACTAATTCGACTACTACTGATCCTTAAGCTTCATTTTGTAATATAACCACAGTATTTACATTTACAAAATGCCACCCAATACGGCAAGTATCTCGGTACATCACTTGAGTTTGATTCGTGGATTTGAATAGTTAATTATATGTAATCTGAAAAGAAAAAAAATTTATTCAACTTTTATTCAGCTCAATTCACCAGAGTAGCTGTATAATTAATTAAATCCCATTAATTTATTCAATCTAACAACCTACTAAATATCGTATTTCTAGGTTAAAGTACTTCAGCGTTGACAGTTTGGAACCAGTCAAGTTCAAAGGAACGCGTGATCTTCCGTCATTGACCAATTTTTTGAACGAACAACTGGGCTCCAATTTAGTGGTGAGTATGACAAATTATTGTATTGTTATAAAAGGATTATTATTTCTGTAGATTCGAACGTTAAGGTGGGTTTAGACTTGTAGGAGATTGAAATCGTTGTTTTTTGATTTTGATGTACCTATCGGTTATGCCTTTTCCAACTGATATCAAAAGAATAAATTACTACAACTTGAACTTCTAACAAAGTCCAAATTTTGTACTTGAGTCTCTTACACACTGATCTGTATGGGACATACTTACTTATCTCCTGTCACTCCTAAGAGGAGCATAGGGCCTCAACGAAGTTTCGCCATCCCTCTCTGTTTCCTGCCAACGACTTTACCTCCTGCCACGACTTCCCAACCCGGCCAGCCTTCGTCTCCACAGATCGTCTCCAGGTCATACGTGGGCGCCCCCGCTTTCTGCGGCTCCCTCGTCTTTCCTCAGGGTGTGGCCTATCCACTTCCATTTTCTTCTCAAAATCTCGACTGATATCTATTAGCTTTTGATGAGTCCTATCAAGGAGCTCACCGTTGGAAATAACAGATACCTGGAGCCTCCGGATTAGCGTTTTTAATCGTTTTCCAGGTTTCACAGTCATAAAGAAGACCGAATTTAACATATGTGCTGAAAAAGCGCAGCTGACTCTCGAGAGAAATATTTCTATTCCTCCAAACCGGGTACAGCTGAACAAAAGAGCCGTTTGCTTTCCAAATCCTGCTCCTTACATCTTCATCCAATCCACCTGCTCCACGACCTCTCCATCCGCCACCAGGTGAGATTGCATTTACCCTTATCTCTTTTGTCTTGCTGACGTTTATCTTAAGAGCTGCCATGGATGAGAGCTCACTGAGTTTGTCGAGCTTGAAGGCCATAACACGGAATCGCCGAGACAGCATGCACACATCATCTGCGTAATCCAGGTCCTCCAGCCGTCCACAGATTCCCCACTGGATCCCCCTCCGTCTGCCTCCGAGAGCCTTCCTCATCAGGAGATCCAAAACCAAGGGAAAGAGGGTCGGGGAGAGAACGCACCCTTGCCGACATCCGGCACTCACGGTCACAGAAGAAGAAAGGGAGCCGCCAAAGACTACCTGGCAGGAGTACTTGTACATTAAATTTTCCTGTATCAACTGCAGGTTTTTTTCTGGGATTCCATAAACCTGAAGGGCCCTCCACATGGCTTATTGTTTGAACGCCTTCTGAAAGTCAATAAAGAGAGCATAGAGGGCGCTTTGAAACTCTGCACTCTGTTCCAGGATGATACGAAGTGTGTTGATGAGATCAACACAGCTCCTGTGCTTTCTGAGAGATACGCCGTTTTCAAATCAAAAGTGCTAAGATTCTAAAGACCAATTTGTTATTTCATATCCTGTTGTACAATTTCAATTTTTGCTCAATAATTTGACAATTGCTCAATAATTACTTCTTTGTAGAAACACGATGAAGAAGAAACTGGTGACGACAAAGGAGCTTTGGTTCTCACGGATGAAACCTACGGACCCCGTTTGCAGAGTGGAACGTATTTCGTTAAATTTTACGCTCCTTGGTGCGGTCATTGTCAGGTGAGCTGTGATTCATCGTCAGGGAGTCCATTTGTTTTGGCGCAGGTGGAATGAGCGTGTTGAATAAACCTGACTTTTTTGTTGCTTTTCAGCGCCTCGCTCCTACTTGGGAGTCGTTCGCCACGAAGTACAAAAACAATAAGGGCGTGACTATTGCCAAAGTCGATTGCACAACTGATCGCGAAGCCTGCAACGCTTATAACATCAAATCCTTCCCCATTCTGTTGTGGATCAAGGACGGTGAGATGGTAAGGAAATATTGTATTTCAACTATTTGGTCTAAATTCAACTATTTCACGTCAAAATTCCAATAATTCCTTATTTTTGCCCAAGCGCCAAAATGTCAAAATTTGAGTTTTTTTGTTTGTATCGTCGATCCGCCCGGACGATGACTTTCAGAGTTCTTCCTCCAAAGCGGTCTATATAGTTTCCTGAGAAGTGAGGGCGATAGACGTGGTTGTGCCAAACGTTTCATAAATTCCATTCATTTCAACAAATTTCCATAACATTTCATAAATTCCATTCAGGTTCTAAAAATGGTTACCAGCTACTTTCAAATACGTCCATTCCTACTGTGAGCTTCGTCGATATTGACATTTTTAAAATTAATTACGACCGTCATTGATAAATATTATTTATTTTTAAAATTTTCCATTCACTATTTTTTGTACCATTAACAAGAGCAGTTTTAGCTGAGAAAAGGTGATTTTCTGTGATAAATTGTGCTAACTGGCCAGTGTGTGCAAACCACTTTTGGCATTTGGCTGGAATATCAATAACTCGATTCGCACAAACCAGTTACCGCCATGTTTCCGTACTCAGCCAGAGTGGGCTCCGTAGACACCATCCTGGACCCCGGATTGTCCCATTTTATCCGTTGAGAGCTAACAGTCCCACTGATCTTCTCATAAAATTACCTTCCTACTGTAACATGGTGGCTAGTCAACTAAAAAAGATTGGTGATCTTGTGATAAGCTTGAACTAGAATATAACTTGATTCACAGTTGAATACTGTTCTTTCTATCTTGCTAAAAAATTAGAGCGAGGATTAGGTCCTTTGTCCACGACCATTCTGGGCTCTCAAAAGCAGCTATCAAAGTTCCATATCATAACCTCATCCCTAGGCATCAAGGGGTGTTACTGACATATGGGTCAAACAACACTGCCTTGGGAACGTATCTCGAGTGACTTCTGTGAGTTTGGAGGTAATGACTACCTAGTAGTCGTGGACTCATTTTCAAACTGCATTGAACTCATTAAGGTGAGAAACAAATCAGCGTGGTAATCAGCGTCCTACGATCACTCTTTTCTCAGTTTGGGATACCTGCTGTGCATGTAAGTGACAATGTTCCATTCAATTGCAACGATTTCCGTGTGTTCACTCAGGAGGTTGGCATGCAGCTTGTTTTCACGAGTCCACGATATGCTCAAAGTAATGCTAAAGCCGAAAAGGCAGTTTCTATTGTTAAGGGCATGCTACGGCGATGTGCAGAAGCAAATGGTAACATACAGGACTTCTTGCTTGATTAAAGAGCGTTCCCTTGAATGATGTAGGACTGTCACCCTCCCAGTTGTTTTTGAACAGGCACCTGAGGACTAAAATCGCCTGTGCATTCAAGCTTGCTTGCTCCAGTTGTACAGCTGGATGTAGGGCAGAAACCAACGACTCCCGGGATCGTCAGAAGCGTTACTACAATCGCTCGGTAAAGGACCTTCACCCCTTGATGCCTGGGGATGAGGTTATGATATGGAACTTTGACAGCTGCTTTTGGGAGCCGATAATGGTGGTGGACATGGACCTAATCCTCGCTCTTATTTTGTTAAGCGAGATGGTGCGGGACAAACAAATGTGGTTAGGAACCGCACGTTCTTGAGAAAACGGTTGCTACGGTCTCCCACTCTTGAGGTTTCTGATGAGAGTGTTTTGGATAGAACTCTGATGGGCCTGAAGCGTCATAGGACCCCAAAGAATCAGCAACGTCAGTGAGACTTGGGGAGGCCAAACCGAGTTTCCTGCTTGTCTGAGAGATTTTGTTTTTGATAACTGATTGTTGGTGATTTATTTATTTTTCTTTCTCTTTTGTGTAAAGGGGGTAAGATGTAACATGGTAACTAGTCAACTAAAAAAGATTGTTGACCACACCGTCTACTCCCATCCCTCAATACATTTCCTTATGGTTTTGTAGGTCGAAAAATATCAAGGAGCCCGTTCGTTGGAGGATTTGAGCCACTACGTTGAAGACAGGCTGGGCGGTGCCAACTACGAAAAGCTGGAAATCTTAATCCCGCCCTCAAGCCCCGTTGTGACGCTAACCAGCGAAAATTTCGAAGCTGGAGTTTCGAATGGTCTCACTTTCGTCAAGTTTTTTGCACCTTGGTACGTTCCCATATTAATAAGTATTAGGTACCTACATGACATTGTTCAAATAATAATAGAATTTGTGGTTCAACTGTCAAAACTTATCATTTGCAAATTATGTCTCTTAACATTTAAAAAAAAAAAATGCATTTGTTTACTGGAAAGAAAGAAGAAACTTTATGGAGAAAACAAATATCGTCGTATACGAAAATACAGGTTAAATGATAAAATAAACTACAATTGAAGAATGCTACTCCCCTATTTGGCGGAACCCTCGTGCTTGGGGGAGGAGTCACATTTTTTATGGTAATTTCAAACCAAAATAAAGATTACTCCAGCTTTGATGTATTACATTTTGTAGGTTTCTATTAATGTTACAATATTGACAGTGTCCGACAATGTTGAACCTGTAGCAAACCAAATTGTTCCGCCGAACGAAATCGCTTATATTTTTTAAAAGAATTTTCATTAATGATTTTCGGGCCACTATAAAGTAGGCCCTACACTATCAAGCGGCTTGATCAAATGCTTGAACCTCCGATTGATTGGCGCTTCAAGCGTCGAAACTGAGAAGTGGAACAGTGTGTTTCGCGATCGTGTCTTCGTTTACAATGGTGTCAAATTCAGATTTGGGCTTCCTCCTCGCAACATTGGTTGCTGTGAAGCAGAAAAAGAAGCAAAAGAAAAAACGAACATTAATTTTTTGTTTTAATTGTTTCACACTGAAATCCGGTTTTAACTTTTTCAATGCCCCCACGATTTTTTCAAGCGACGCATATCTTTTTGTTTCTAATGAAGTAATCATTACTCTTAACTTTCCAAAACTCCGTACAATCGCGATATAAATCAATTAACAAATTAATGAACTCCCGCTCTGAGGTTTCGGGAAGCGCGGTTTGGGTAGTTGACGTCATGACTTCCACCGAGTGACTGACGCAATGCTTGATGAAAATTGCTTGAAACTGAGGGAGGAACTCCAGGCAGATCCATTTCTGGGTATGCCTGGTGACAAAATACCACCCCACAACCACTTTGGAAGAAAATTCCACATCCTCTTTCCTGAAAGGGAGGCAAGGAAAAATCAGATTCCAGTGTCTGCTCACTGATTCTGGCACACATATGGTTCCAAAATGTCCTGCGGCACCGGAGCGGGAGTGTACAAAAAATCCAACAACATTAAGATGGCAATTAGTCTGGGCCAACACGCCACAGTGTTCCAGGCCAAGACGATTGCCATTGAACACTGTGCTATGGAGATCAGAAAGCTAAGCCTAATTTTATGTACTATTAATTTGTAATAATTAAGAAAATTGCCAGGCAATCATGAGTTGCAATTATTGCAACTCATGATTGCCTGGCAATTTTCTTTAAATTTTGGAGATCAGAAATTGCCAAATGTTTTTGTTTTACTTACATTTTGTACTCGTGAATAATTTTACTTCAAGTATCCAATAATTTTCTTTCTGTACTATGCGTATTAATAAAGGGCTTTATTAAAAGGTCTGAAAGGTAAGAATGTGGCCATCTGTTCCGATAGCCAGGCCACACTGACGGCGTTAGCCTCTCCAGTGATAACATCACGGACAGTGATGGATTGTAAGAATGCCCTGGATCAGGCAGGAACAACGTCAGGGCAGAAGGGGAACGATGAGCCGGACACGTTGGACAGAAAAGGGTCGGAGACCGCCAACATTTGACCTGAGCGTTACTGTGGAATATCCAAAAGCCTCAGAAAAAGCGCCACAAAAGAGAGGTTGCTGTCAGAAACTCAAGCCTCGTGGAGTAGATCCACAGGCCAGAGGCATGCAAAGAGATTTATAGGTGTACCCCTGCATGCAACTACGGCAGACCTACTCAATCTCAGCCGCAACAGGCTGATGATAGCGGTAGGCCTACTGACTGGTCACTGCCGACTCCGAAAACCTCTCTGCAGGATCGAGGTGGCCGAGGACAGTGAGTGCCGGTTCTGCCTCGAGGAGGAGGAGACGGCAGAACACTTCCTATGCCATTGCGAAGGACTAGCTATGTCCCAGTTTCTGTGCCTAGGCAACGAAAAACCAGACCTTAAAAAATTAAATATTAAAATACTATATAAGGAATCTTAATGACCTCTGGAAGTTGATGAAACAACTGGAACTCACAGAAGAGCCTAACTACTGGGAGGGCCCAATAGGTCTAAAGGTCGATCCACACATTTCAGTTACGTGACGTGACGTGCAGTACTGTACAGTGACCTTCAGTGAAAAAAAAAATATCGGGAGATGAAAGTCTAAGTGAACAAAGGGGGAAAGACGGACGCGTGTTCAGACATGTCCGACGCAGTGAGGCTCCGGCGTTCACAGTGACCTTCCGGCATCCGTGATGTAAACCAAAGATACGTCGCCGCCGATATTTTTCAGTTTTTCACTGACGTGAATATTGTGAACTGTGCATCATGAACGATGAAATTTTGATCGAGTTGGTTCGGGAACAGCGAGTGCTGTATGACTTGAAGGATCGTCATTACATGAATACAGACTTGAAAGGCCGTATTTGGCAGGAAATTGGATTTAAAATGAAAGTTGATGGTGAGTTTTTGAATAATTTATTATTATTTATTAGTTATTATTTGTTTATAGTAAAAATATACCAACACCAGTCCTTCTAGTGAAGAATGTATCTTGTTTTGTGATGTGCGTCTCGACTTTCATTAGCAAATCAAAAAATGCGCTCTGGCTCATCCGAAAATATTCATAAAACTTGCACTCATCGTCCAGTAACCCTCTATACAATGTTACGAACTCTCCTTCTGTTTCGCGAGGCATCCATATGGGATGCACCCAGTGTCTTCTTTTCTTCTCTTCCTCCTCGTCCAAAAGCAATGCTATCATAGCAAGATCTTCGGTACCAAAATTCATTGTGTACGACGAGCACATTCACCAGGCCACATCCAAACTGAAAAGGCCAATCGCGCAGACACCTCTGATCACGGAAGAACACTGGCACGGAAAGGTACGGTAGTGTGTGGATGACAGTGAAAAATTCATCACGGATGCCACTGAACACGGAAGGCCACTGTGCCGTCACGTAACTGAAATGTGTGGATCGACCTTTAATAGGTGCTATACTTATCAAAAGCCTCCCACATCTTATCTTATCTTAAAGCGAAATAAAATTCCAGGAAGTTATTAATATTGAGAAAAAACACATTATAATGGATATTGCTTGATATGGTTCTGTATATTGGTCCAAAAACAAAGAGACGGAATGGAGAAATCCTTCTTTTTGGCATAATATTATCCATTATTTCCAGGCTTCTGCTTGAAACTTGATGGATACGAGTATTAATTGAATTTCTGTGTAGTATTTTGTCAACTTTTGCCTAATTGACTTGTGACTTGCAGGTGCGGCCACTGCAAAGGACTCGCTCCCACATGGGAAGTTTTGGGGAAGAAATTCAGTTCCTACAAGAAAGTGTCGATCGCCAAGGTTGATTGTACTCTTGAGACGAACAAGCAGTTGTGCAACGATCAAGACGTAATGAATACCTTTATTTGTATCAATTCACGTAGTTCTAGAATATTTAAATGGCACGGCTTGAATAGATGACAAGCGTGCCAATGCTTGTTCTCAAGTGTTCTAGTAGAAAGAAACCGATTTCCACTTATCATCATAAAAGGCGTAGGATATTCGACCTCACTGTATGCCAAAGGCTCGACCTAAACGTAAGAATCAAGCATATCATCAACTCTGTTGGTAGAGTTTTGGGTTGGTAACGGTGGGGTGGAATGAGTCTGAAAAAAGCATTTTTAACGCCATGCACACTTGAGAACCTTGCTTCCTCTATCTGTAAGCTGTCTTAAGGAGCCTCAAACTTGAAATAGACCGTTATAGTTGTATACAAATTTGAGTAGATTTCGATTTGGACTATTGATTTAACCCTCCGCCGTTCGCGTCCATTTCCATCACATCAGTGGGCGCATGGCGACATTTTGACCGCCCATTGTTCAATTCAGTTTTCTCACCCATTTTAGCAAATTTTTCGATCAGGGAGGAGGGATATGAGGCAAAAACATTCAACGAAACAGCTTTTAATACATTTCCCGAGAAATAGAGAAAAAAATGAAAAAAAAAGGTTAATAGCCCGGATGAAAAATAAACAAAATTAGAGCGATATAAACAAATTTCCTGAACTAGGATGAAGCACGGTAACGATGAAATCAACTAAACTCACATTGTAGTCTTTTTCAAGACAACAGAACTTGTAAATTATAAAAGAAACATTAATGAAAACCCAGAAGTCCTATAAATATGGCATAGGTATACCAGAAAGTCGTGTTAAATATAAAAGGTAGAACGGCTCCCTGGGCTCTGGGTCTTGTCATGGCTTTTTCTTGACAAGATTTATGTATTTGTTGGTGTACGTCACATTACAGTTGATCCTCATTGGAGTTATCAATATTAGAAAAGTATCCATTGGTTCAGGAGTGTTTCGGGCTGAAGGTTTTGGCCCAGGAAATATTTTTACAATATTTTTAGCGCTAGTTTTTGAACTTGAAACAAGAGGAGTGCTTTTCCACGAATTATCTCCGTCTTCTTCCACATCCATTCAAATCGATGTCATCCACCAGTTCAACACCAACCATGTTTAGAAGTTGTTTCTCTCTTGGAAGTATACTTCTACGTTGCTGGTCCAGCATTGCTGGACCAGTTTGGTTGAAGGATCTGGTTGCGTTGAAGGACCTCGTTGGTTGAGCTATTCTTCTACTCTTCTTCTCTTTGTCTTTCCTAGTTGTTTTGGAATCGTATTTGAAAGGAATCAAAGAAAGTAACGCACATATCCTAATTCAATGACGGAAGTGACTATAATGCAAGGAAAACAAGAAAATATTGAGAAAAAATCACAACTTACCTTTCTGGCGGCATTTATACCGCTCGTTTGGCCGCGAGGCGGCATCCGTACCGCCGGCACTGACGTTTATGATGGCGGTTGTTTCAACACTGAACTTGCAGCACTGTAGGCACGCGAAAAATATATTGCTGCCTCAGCTTCCTCGGGATGCGCATTGACCTCTAAAACTTCTACTTTCTTCTAAGGCGGTCCAAATGCCGCCCACGCGCAGGGTTAACCTACGCAGTGCGTTGTGCAATCATCACAGATAAGACTCTAAAATTACAGCATACATGTGATGACATATTATCAAAATAGTTATATTAATATGTAATTACATGAATGCTGCGTTAAAATTCTTAGACATAAATTAATTTGCGCCTTAGTAGTATTTTTCTCTCTACACCCTTTTTGGATTATAAGAGAGAGTTGTATTGTATATGAATTCCTTCATTCGGCTCTCCGGGTTTTTCAGGTCGACGGCTTCCCCACGCTCCTACTGTACAAAGACGGTGAAAAGATCGACGAGCACACCGGAAGCAGGAGCTTCGAGGACCTCTACGATTTCGTCGTCTCCCACGGGAAACGCCTCAACCACGATGAACTGTAAGAAAGTCCCTTCGCCTCGTTTCGGCGATTTTACCCACTACTCGCCGCCAGTCCACTGACCCTCCCCATGTTCATATTTTAAAATGCACATATTTCATGTAATTGTTCGTTTTTACTGCAAGAAAATTTAACCAATTCTATAGTACGAAAAAAGACAATACCAGTTAGTTATCACAGTGCTCAGGTGACGGGCGCCATACATGTTCAACTTAGTAATCGTAGTAGTGTCATAGTGTCCACTGCAGGTTAGTGGTCTGTCCTATTCAACTGGAACATCAAAGATCGAGTCTTGCCTTGATCAGTGGATAAAATATCCATCTCGATTTCTATTTTGGTCTTATGTAGATTGTATATCCGGAAAACCATGTAAGTCACTTTTCCCAAATTTCATAGAGCACAAACAAATCATTTTGTTTAAATCAAGTGTTGGTTTATTATTTCTGTTGATTTGAGCGTTACATCAGGCGGTATTGACCAACAAGTGTTTGTAAGTTCTATTCTTGAAGGTGGTAGAAGATGCTCATTTTCACAACTTACAGTGGCGACAGAATGAACAAATTCCTACTCCAACAAACCAAATGCTCAACATGAGCCATTTCTGTAGTGTTATCGAAACTCACAACACAATACCGATTTGATACAAATTCAGACATGTTCCTTACATGTAGTTGATGAGGTCACATTTTCAATTCGATTAAACCAGTAGTTTATGACTCATTTTGTGACTTTGAGAAATCAATCAGCACCATTGCTAATGCCCCAGCCTTGACCACAGTCATTTTCAAGGTTCAAAACGAAAGGATTCTGCCAGAAGTAAAACCGTTGCCTTCATTGCTACAGTCCTAGTCACTAAAGTTCGATTCGAGATCAATTCATAATTTCGAGGGTCTCACGGCAACACCCCACATCGTCACTTTAGGTCAAAATGAGTTATGCATACTATTCGAAGCGTCTTCTCCCGGCGGATCGACCTAACTAAGTATAAGTTAGGTACCTAAGTTAGGTAACACCAAATCTCACGATTTATTTTACTGAATTACTCAGTAAACATAGTCATAGGACTTTCGGTTTGAATTAATCTTAAGTAAATCTTCCAAAATGTTTCTATGGAGCTTGGGAAAAGGCTTAAGGTTAACTACTTGTTAACGATCACTCGCCAAATAGTCTTAAGGTCCACTCATATCCCTCATATGTTACGCATTTGTGATCAAAATAACTTTTTCCTATACAATGGCGATTTTGTTTCCCCGAGCTACTTCCTGTTAGGTAAAGGCAATGCAGCAATGCTCAAATATTTCTTATTTTCAATAACGTCGACCGTTTTCGTCATTTATATATTGATTGCATTTATCGATAATTTAAACAACTTTGTACATTATCCAGTACTTAATTCTGAGCACATTAGTGTTTAATTTGAGTTGTTATTGTTTGTGCTCCCTATTTATGTTCACTTAAAAAATCTCCCTGAAAACTCTGAAATTAGTTTGAAAAATGCAACGTCTGATTTTATCATTTTCTGTATTTACAAAAATTCCAAAATACAAACGAACTGTGTAATTTCGTTTATTTTAAAATTGTTTTAGTCCCTCGTCGGTATCCATGGTTTGGATTTATTCATATTTTTATGTACCTAATGATTCATTTTGACTTGCACTGCTGATATTATATAATGTTTTTGAAATGTCGTACCGTGTTATCAACATTTTGGTGTTTTATTTTGTAGAAATAATCGAAGCTATATCATTTCAGTTATTATGATTTAATACATTTAATCACTCTTGGTGAAGTGTAACTTAAGGAATGTGATTCTTAATGAATGTAACTTGTAGGTGATGATGAATGCTGTTCTATTATCCGTCAACGTCTACTTACTGGTCATCTTGAAACTGTATGCTGTACATTGGTATTCTGTATTCTGTTTACTTGGTTTATCACTATTCAAAATTGTATTTTCTTATTTATTTATTTTTTTATTATCTTCAAACTCTTTAGATTTTTATGTTTTCTATTGTTACCGTTGATATTACTTTTAATCCTTTCAAACCACTTCATTTCTGACTGAGAAACCACCCAGTGAACAGATTCTTTCAACAACTCCCTTCATCGCGAGTCTTAATTATGAAAGTTTCAAATAACCAACTTTTTTTGTTTGGAACGAAACGGTAATTTCAGTAGGCTGTGACGATTTCGACTTGGAAAATACTTGGTTTCAATTTGTATAGTAGGTGAGTAGAGGTAGCTCAACCCCATGCTAGTCAATGTCCTGCATGATGTATTGTACCTACTGTCATTTATTTCTGAATTTATCTAATAAAATTAATATACCTAATGAAAAATTTGACGTTTTTAATTTGGACCTTTACGAACCGGCAAGTTGCTTCGATTAAAACGTGCAATTCGCAAGAAACTCACTAACCTGAAAGAAATGAGGTGATTGTAAAATTTGTTGAAAAATTGGACATATTGGGCTGCGAAGAGGGAGAGTCGAGATAGTTCATCTTGTACCACTAACTGGATGACAGCCCCACCAGGAGTCGATCCCAGAGGATTGATTCATACGAATGTTTCTACTAATCTGTTCGTTCAACAGAAATAATTTTAGAACATTGTAACGGTTATTTTTGCACACCCCACTGTAAGTCACGTTAGAATCGTACCATATTTCTGCTAGATTTTAATCATTTCAATCCAGTAATCTCAAGATTAGAATAGGTTCAGTATTCCGAGAAGTGCGAATTAGGTCTCTTGAAAAGTGAACATTATTGGAGATTGAGGAAAATTTGGTCTGGTCAGTTCCCAAAGGTTTACTGAGTGCCTCTGCATACCTGATACTTACTGTTGAGGTTGCAGTGGGAATCCTGTGTTTGTCAAGGATGGCAAACAGATGTTGCGATGGCAACCAAATCTCAATTAAGGAGTCACACTCCTCACCTGATCCAAAAATCGGCACTATTAGTAGTTGTCTGGGCGTAGTCCAGCCATATCGCCAATGGTCACAAACCTTTCGGCAGGTTATTGACATAATAATAAAATTGATCTTGGATAAACTCACTTTCTTCTTGTACATTAAGCCAACTAAGAAGTTTGTGGTCGTCAATTAATATCATAACATTATAATATAATTAGTTTGTGACCATTGGATGGTTAGTGACCTTCAAAATTTGAACCTAGTAGGTGAGTGGGAGTCGATTTCACTCATCATACCCCCCCCCCCCCCCCATCATCAAAGTCCGCCCCTGTAATGTCTTCATACAAATCCGTTTTAGGGTTCATAATATGAATGTTGTATAATATAATGTTGTATAATATTATTATACAAAACATCTTCACAATATGAAGAGTAAACCTAGAAGGGAATTTATTGCTGTAAGTACAAGTTTTCAATCGACCAAAGAAAACAATTTTTTAACCCCCCTCAAAATTTGTGGGTTTACGTTTCAGGATACGTAGATACAGAAAATCGAATAAAAAAAAACTCTGCCCGTCTTCCTCAAACCTTTTTTTTTTTATTTTTTTATTATTAAGATGAGACCATTACTGTACATGTAATATACCTCATTGGCGGGAAAGAGTGAACATCTCACTATATCACTTGTTCTAGTCTGACATCATGGCATCAGTCCTTGATTGTACATAGTATGCACCTACTTGAAAGTTACGTCGCTGATATTTTGTACTTCCTATATCATTGTACTATATTGTCACATATGTATCGTGGTCTGAGGGGTGGTAAATGAAAACCGTTCGCAACCAAGGGGTTGAAGTGGTCTTTGTGACGAAGATGGAAGTTGATTGGGTGTCGGGTCAGGAGTTCTTGTGGTGTTTCGAGTTTTAGATCGGTGTAGATAGTCTCATTTCGGACAAAAGGTGGAGCATGGACTATTTTTCTTTGAAGTATGGGCGGGGGGGGGGAGGTCGGGGAGCGGCATGTCATAGCAATACAGACTGTATAAATATGGCACCCATACACTACCTTGAGGGACACCAGCACGGATCGTAACAACAAAATTTAATGTTCTCCCTCTCATGTAATGCTGTAGAAGGGATTGAAGGTTGTTGGGTAAAAATAGGCGGGTTTTAAGTAGTAGGCCCTCGTGCCAGGTTCGGTCGAAGGCCTGCTCTGTGTCAAAGTAAGCAGCTCGATAAACTTCTTTTCTTTGGAATGCATTTTTTATGAAGACTGAGAATCTTTGGAGTTGTAGTTGTTCCTCAAACCTACACGAAAAACTCTACAAATTCTTGACACAGCGGTTTATCATCTTCTTTGTGCAGATTAACCTTCTGTCTAGATCACTAAATCATAGATTGATTATTATTATGAATTGAAGACACGAGTGGAAGAAGGTGCTATGTAACATTTTTTCGATAATTCATGTGGTAGCGCGTAGCGCAGATAATCATCAAAATATTAGGTTCATTGTCATCAGTGCATGATTGACAACACCTTAGCAACAACTTGGAGAAGAAAAGAAGAGGAAAATTCCGAACCAAACAAAATAGGCAAGTATGCAAACTCAATTTTCTTGACATTTTACTTTTGTTACATAGCACCTTCATCCACTTGTGTCTTCTCTAATAATTATTATCATCTATATAACTAAATTTAGAGACGAGTAAGAGTAAGAGGTATAATTTGTAAAGCGACAGGTAAGAGTGAGAGATGGATCCATCCCGAGTTCTGCCCGTCAGCGACGGGACCAGCAGCTAGTTACCAATTATTACTAATTATTATTGTATTTATATTAGGTAGGTATGAGAATAGGTCGTAAAGTACCCTAGACCCAACCCTGTTGAGGGTATAGATTTTTACGATTATAATCTATAGGCTGAAATGAAATTTGTCGACGAGGAGATTTGAAACATTAATTTTTTTTGAATCCTAGATACCCCCCTCCCCCCACCAGTGGGTAAGGAGGTACCTACTCACGGGTTCAAAAGCATTAATTTTTCAAATCCCCTCGTCTACAGCTTTTATTTTAACCCATAGATTATAATCGGAATATCTGTGTCAAGAATTTGCAGTTTTAACATGAATAATGTTTTTGCGGTGGCCTACCAGAGTTGAAAAGCGTAACGAAGTTTAAGTCACGAAATTATGTCACGAAGATTTTTAATGATTTTCACGTACAACCGAGCCGTTTCTAGGGAAATGAAACTTCTTTAGTTTTCAACGGACAAAAATCGTTCTCCATTCGTTGGAAAGCCTTTAATTTATGCATAAATTATATACTGCCAAAACGGCTGTAAATATCGAAGAAGCTGAGATACAGCCCTGAGTAAATAAAAAACGGGACGCAAAAACATTATTCATGTTTTGCATAGCAAATACCTCGTTCTATACAAAGTATAGAAGAGAAAAGATCCGGGGGGTCCAGGGGGGCTTGCCCCCCTGGCGAGGCGCGTAGCGCCGAGTTTTTGCAGAGTTTAACTGCATTTTCAAGTTGCAGTTTAACGGTGCGTTTTCGAATTGATTGTTTTCGAAACTGAAAAATTGAACATTTACACCCCCCCACGGCGGCGTCCCATTGGCACCGGTATTTGGAAGGACTTTATTTTTTGTAGGTCAGGGGACCCCCTACTTATTCGTGTAAACATTGGAACTAGTATTTTGATAATCATAGAAATCGCCCAAGAAAATAAAATTTTTTAGTTCAGGTCGGACATAGGTACTACCTACTAGACTCCGCCCATTTTTGGTATCGATTGACTGAACTGATATCGACCACCGATAATCGAAGGAACAAATCGATATCTGGAGTAAACCACTACCACCACCTACCATTTTGTGTTTAGTGATCTGTGTGCTGTGAGTTGTGTCTGTATTTATAATTTGATTATCGGTTTAGATACTTGTTACGAAACAATATTTACACGAAAGTAAATGTCACACACGTGAGGCAAGTGGATCAAATCTGCCAATCTGCGTGATTCGAGTGGCGATCTTCGAAAATGTCATGTTGCGACTGAGTTGAACCCGTTAATGGCCGTGCGTTCATAAACCCTAGTTAATATTCCCTACAGTTTCTAATGAATCGGTGAGTAGATCAGTAAATATTACAATATTATGTATTATTTGTTAGGTACATGAGCAGTAATCTGGAAGTTCAAATTCATGTAAACGAATAGCGTAAACTTTTTGTTATTACCATGACGCAGTCGGTGACTTTTGAACCCGTTTGGTCAGTTAGGTCTCCCATCAAAACAATAACAATTGAGGGCTCGCCCTGGATAACTTACATTCAACCCGACGTTTCTTCATAGTCCTGTAGGAATTGTGATTGATTTTCCATCATCCAAACTTCATTAGAACACTCTTCAGAACATGCTGTAACAGTGGCTGGCGGTAACACAATCTGTCTTCCACAATCGGTAAGGGTGATTCCACTAAAAGTGGCAAATTCCAAGCTTGCAAATATCGTGATGTCTTTGGCGACATTTTGAATGTTTTCCGACGCTTAAATGTTCTTTTATTATGTACGAATGAAACCTGTATACCAGCAGTACACTTTATTCACCCAGAGGGGGTACACAGCCATCATAAAAAGGCAATGGTCCAGGGGAATGACAAAGTATACAGGGGAATGACAAAATTAAGAGAAAGGTATCAGAACTGTGTATAATTTAACGTAATATAAAACTTTAGCATCAAATTGGGTAAAATGATTCAGTCTATTAAATCACAAGAGGTAGCCTCAAACTAGAAAATCACAGTTCAGAAAATTTCATACGTCTACCTACTTATGCATTTAATCTCCCTCGAGTTGTACGGAGGGTGGGCAACTTTGCCACAACGTCACTTAGAGCTACGATTGAAAGGTCAGGAACGTTTGGATATACAAAATAGTTTTCTCCTTTTTTCTCAAAAAACTTTCTTCGTAAGTTGAAGTCTCATTGTCCAATGCAGCATTTTTTACACATCCAATATAAAAAATAATCTTTTTCCCTACAATAAAACGAATAAGGAGGAAGTCCCCATCTGCAGGAATTTGGTCCTGAATAGGTGAAGGGGGCGGAATCTTTCTTCAATTTGAGTTTCAGGCTCAGTGGGTGTGTGGGTATTTTCTTCGATCACCACAGCCACAAAAGAGCTTGGTTCCAGATCGTGGTGATCGCTGGGTGAATCCTCGTAAGAAATCATACCAATCCTGTATTTGGTGCAGTCGAAGCAGCTCAGGGTGTTGAAATTAACGTCTGAAGAAATCCGAGGCTGAGGAACAAATTGATGAACCCAAAAGGTTCCCTTGAATGCTCCAATATTTGTTGGGATCAACGCCCGAGCACTTTCTATCTCATTGCTGGCGACAACGAAGAGTGAGACCTGAAATGAATTGAAATGAAAAGTTAATGTATTCCGTATAAAAACAAACATAGATCTGAATTGAATTACAAAGAAAAAGGAAAATATATATTGTTTGAAGATAACTGACCTTCTTGATACTTTTGCCAAGTTCAGTGACCAATGAATCCAGATCTGCAATATCTCGCCCCTCAGCTACCAGTCGGTCTGCAGTCCGTTTGAGGCAGCCACCCGGGGCACCTTTCCCATGTCCTGACTCAGAAAAATTTCCAGTGATAACTTCAATCGATGGGAAATGAGCTGTGAGCCCTCTCGAAATCAGAAAAAACATAGCTTTATTTCTATATTGGGACGTGATACCATCGGAGAGAAAATGAATTTTCTTCACAGAGGTGGCACACGATTTGATGATTTCGAAGACTGGTTGGAGGTGAGCCCATATTCCTGGTGGTGTGTGATCCAAGTTGTCGCTCAGAGAGCAAATGGCTTTTGTTTGCACAGGGGAGAAGTAGTCCAGTCTATAGTAGACCACCACAGTGTGGACAGAAATCTGACTGCGACTTCCTCCAAAATGAAATGATTGCACTTCTGTATTGTAGTATTTGTAGTAATTTTAGCTTGTAATTCTGGATCTTCTTTAATGCGTTTGTATCTTGCTCTTTCCTTTTCTCTGTTCTCCTTCAGGACTTCTTCTTTTGACTTTTTCGTCTTTGCCATAATTGTAAAAGTCTATTTGATCTGCAAAGTTGAAAAAATAAGGTCAAGAAAACCAAGCAGCAGTTGCAATGCCAAGGATTTTTAGAATTCCCCTGGAATGCCCACCAACCCAATTATCCAGGGGAATGACGCACAGGGGAATGACAATACACCATTTTTTTCATTTTTCCCCCTCCTAGAGATTATGTAAAATATGGCAAAATAATTTACTGAAGGCCCACCAGCTGACCTAAACAATGGTGGAAGAAAAAACAATCTATTACTTCAAATAGGTAAGTTATGGATAACAGGGGAATGACAAACATTAAAAATACTCACCAAGAATCTGAGGGTCGATCTGCTGGCACCGGCCTCACAAGACACACTGAGCTTAGGGTCGGGTTGAGGCGAGTTCTTGAGTAACAGAACTGCCAACCCCCGTTTTCGAAATTCCCACAACTGAGATTGTTTCTTGATTAAATAGTTTCCCTTTAACTGAGATTGCAAGATTTTACACGGGAATGACCCAAAACTTGTGAGACACACTATTCTTGATGCATAAATATGCATCCTATGCATCTAAAATTATGAAAACAAACGTGTTTATAGTAGACGACTTGATGAGCAAATGGGTCTTTGCAGTATAATAATTCCAGAATCTCAAATTGAACAACTGCGGTAGCTTGGAGAAGTATTGTACCTTGGGGATCGGACATGCCAGGGGAATGACATTTGGGCTATGTTGCTAATTTTTCTGAGCTTGCTTTATTTCGAAACAGAAATCGTGTATGGTCGGGGAATATCATTCTCTATTCAATGCTTTTTGTCCCGTTGCAATACTCCTAATAGTCTCCGAGAAAAAGAGAAAAGACATGAATTTGCCACTTTTAGTGGAATCACCCGTAACGGTTTCATAGATTTTATTATCTGTACAGTTTGTAGGTCCTTCGTCGAATAGTGTAGACTGACATCGGGCTAATAAAACTCTAGGTAGTACCATATTGATAATCTTTTTGGTTCTCATGGTGGTTGAATTGTTTTAGAGTGTTAGTGAATCGTTTTTGGGGAATTTGAATTGATTTTTGGGTTTACAATGTGTCATTGAAGTTCGGTGACCACCTGTAGGTGACTTTGGGCGCTACAAGTAGTTCAGACTTCTGTTATTCCAGACTATCAATGCTATCTTTTTTTCCTCATTACTTCTCAATGAATTGGAGTTTTGGAGTATAATAATAAATAATAATTTTGAGCCATATCAAGGGCTGCAGCGTACCCACTACCCCAACAGGATAAAATTTATCCTGTGCGCCATATTTGATATGACCGAGGAGCATTGCGTCGCTGTCACAAAAATATGACCCGTGTCAAAAATCAAAATGTTGAAGCTCGTTAAAACAGGAAGACGTACGGTTTTATATTTGGTCTCCTTTTTTGGAGAGAGAAACACCTCAGTTTATAGATTTTTCAGCGCTGAACACGATGGTGAAGTCAGAATTCCTACCTTCTTTTTCCGTTGTCAGATTAGAGCAGGTGAACCTCAAGAACATCTCAACTAACAACCACGTTTCTTCATCTTCAAAGTGCTCCAGGTTAAGAACGGAATAAGATATCGCTATAAGAAAATCCCACACACCATGGTCGAACTAAACATAATAGTATCGTTAAACGTCAGGCATTCATCCGAGAAGCTATACAAGTAAAAATGGTAAAGCTGGAATATAATAATTATATTATGCCGTCTGAGATTATGCCAGCGGATTTCTTAACCAAATCGACTCCAAGAGTGAAGCATGAAGCTTGTTCCCAAGCATTAGGTCTTCAGACGCTCACTTGAGAGGGCGTATTGGAAAATCAAGTTTTGGTCACCTGTAACAGTTGTGAACCACTTGTTGCATTTGGGTTTGGGTTATAATAAAAATAAAATGTTCATTCGTGTCTGTTCCATCAACAGTATTGTTTGTGCCAAAACTATAAATTGATTAATTTACATTGACACCACTGCACATACCTAAGCAGTAGGTACTCTGCAAAAACCATCGTGTTCAGCGTAAAGAAAAAGAGAAAAAAAACAAGAAAACTCGGCGCTTCGCGCCTCGCCAGGGGGGCAAGCCCCCCTGGACCCCCCGGATCTTTTCTCTTCTATACTTTGTATAGAACGAGGTATTTGCTATGCAAAACATGAATAATGTTTTTGCGTCCCGTTTTTTATTTACTCAGGGCTGTATCTCAGCTTCTTCGATATTTACAGCGGTTTTGGCAGTATATAATTTATGCATAAATTAAAGGCTTTCCAACGAATGGAGAACGATTTTTGTCCGTTGAAAACTAAAGAAGTTTCATTTCCCTAGAAACCGCTCGGTTGTACGTGAAAATCATTAAAAATCTTCGTGACATAATTTCGTGACTTAAACTTCGTTACGCTTTTCAACTCTGGTAGGCCACCGCAAAAACATTATTCATGTTAAAATCTTCAAAATGGGGTGTCTCTCGTTAGACGGATTTTGGTATAAAAACCTTTCGGAAATTGTAGTTATAAAAGTTTTAGACCGAGAACATCGGTTCCTTTTCTTCGAAAATTCGCTAAAAAATATGGAAATAATTTTGATACATTGTTGGGTAACTGTCGGGTGAAATGTCCACCCATCAGCTCGCTAATACGAAAGGAATTGTCGATAAAATAATAATACTCATTGAAAATAAAAGGCGCAACTTTGGTGGGACCAGGGAATGTAGATTGCAAACACTAAATTGTTTGTCTATTTCCATGCAGGTTTTATGGGACGTCGGAGACCTGATTGGGACGTCAGAGACCTGATTGAGATGACTTTTCAAGAGCACAGTTTTTACACAAGGCTAGAAGAGAAGAAAATCAAAAACAGGTGATCGGAAGCATGGATATCACAAATAGACTGAAGGTACCAGCCACACAGGTAATAGAACATTTCGATGGATTTTTGAGTTGGCTCAGTGTTCGACTGAAAATTTGATGTATTTTCATTTGATTGGTGTGAAGAAAGATGAAGACAGTAGGTTTGGATGAGCAGCAATTCATTTTGTACATTTCTACCTCAATTTACAACTCGCATACGTATTTGTAGACCCTATAGTCCAGTAAAATAAGGACCGGACCCCGAAGTAAATGGGGGAAAGCAGGAAATCGTTCTAAAACCTTTCGATAGTCTTGAAAACTAGTAATCTGAGTTTGTGCCTCTCCACGAGGTGAGCATAACTTTTGGTGGCCCAAAAACGTCGAAATTTTCGGACTTTTTTCGGGTTTTCGCGTATAGCCCCTAAACAACGCATCCCAGCGAAAACCTTACCATTAGACAAATTAAAGACCATTAAATTCTGCGTCGATTGACCTCCCCAGCTTTAAAATTGAATCAATGTATAAGGTAGTAATCGGCGGCTGAAATATGGTCATTTTTTCCATATTGGCTAAAATGTACCATTAGACGACTTTCTGTCGTCTGTAGCATCCAAAGTACTGGTCCTATCAAAACACTCTGAGGATCAAAGTTGTACAGAATTTAACGGCGAGTTCAAAGAACGCCTAAATTTTAAAATTGGACCAATTTTAACCATACTTATGTGCCAATTTCCAAAAATAGTCATTTTGGAATATCCTACACCTTGCTTCCTGACCATTATTTCTTGTATTCAGACTGTTCAGGCTACCTATCCAATTGATTTATATCATCTTTCAAGTGTTACTCGATATGTATATACATAATATGTATATACAGATGTATATTATACCTACATATATAATTTCTTTTTTTTTTTTCAATAAGTTAATATAGGTATTTTGGAGAAGGATCGTGGTATGGAGAAACAAGCTATCGACTTTTCCATTGAGTTTATTATACAAAAAACAATATAAAAAAAATATGAAAATACAAGTTTATGCTTGTATTTTGAATGATCAAGACGATCTCGTCCTCTTCGATGTCGATGGACCCTATGACCCTTTGTCTTGCGACCAAATCCCTACCAGGCTCCTCAGGTCCAGGCTCTACCCCATCATCTTCTGGGTCATCTTCATGTACACCTTGTTCTGCGTGTTCGCTGAGGTCCTCCTCTTCCTCCTCCAATGTATGAGGGGCGGTGAATGATTCATCCTCACACGCAGTCTCATCAGTCTCGTCAGTCTCGTCAGGGAATCTCTCGCGAAAAACCAAAAAAAGTCCGAAAATTTCGACGTTTTTGGGCCACCAAAAGTTATGCTCACCTCGTGGAGAGGCACAAACTCAGATTACTAGTTTTCAAGACTATCGAAAGGTTTTAGAACGATTTCCTGCTTTCCCCCATTTACTTCGGGGTCCGGTCCCTTTCAGGTCTAATTTTACTGGACTGCTAGATCTTGATTTGACATGACTTTATCAAGGTCTCATGCTTATATTACCCTGATAACCTCACATGTAAAGAGCCAATATACCCATGTATCTAGGAAATTATATGAATTAATTTCACTATTAATAGGAATTCCTCGAGTACATAGAACAGGAAAGGAGTTTTCATTAGGGAGATTTCACAACTGATTTCGGGTGTTTCAAGTGTAGAAAACTTCACTAAGTGGAGAAGTCTTCCCCATTTGGACGTTGGAACCGATGAGGAGGTTGCTGAATCAATTTTGGTTCACCATGGATTATACATTAATTTCAATAATGTTTTTCAGTGATTTTCCACTGACTTGAGCTGTGATAAATTTGAATGCTATTGAATTAAACTATGTGCTATGTGATGAATTTGAACACTGTGTTATGTTGTTGTAGGAATCTCGAACTTATTGAATTCATGATTATTTAGAATTCATTATAGAATAATTTGGGCAAATGCTGGTTATGTATTGATTCATTAAGTTTTTCATTTTATTCATGCACGTAATGGCTGTATCCAGACCTCCAAGATCAAGAATTCCAATCTGCCACAATCAAATCCTGGCGGTTTGAACAAATCCACGCTCGTTTTATTGAGTGTGGGTTGAAATTTACCGAGGCATATCTTCACTTCTCCATTCGGACGTTAGAACCGATGAGGAGGTTGCTGAATCAATTTTGGTTCACCATCTATATTATACATAGGGAAATGAGTCAGAAATGAATTGTTTGGAATGAATCATGTGGATCCCTAGTTGTGATGCTTTCAGTAACAGTCATGATTCACTCATGAGTTTTCTAAAACTTTTTTTTTCATGTTCCTACAGTTGTACTTGTGTTTTAAATCCGCGGTTTTGTGTTCAAATCCGTGTTGAATAGATTGGAATATCCGCTTGGAGCTTTCACATTTGACTCCTAACATTCCGTGTATGATATTAGATTTTTGGTAGGATTTTGAATTCCCTCGAAACACTCATTTATTAGACAATTAGACATTAGACAAAACAGTCACTGATTTAGGTTTCAGGATATTTGAAGTACACAGTGACTTGAGACTTATCTGATGACAACAGTTCTCATAGCTAGGCTTATTCGACCAAATTAGCAGGACTCCCGCTTAGAAACTAAAATTCGGTAGCTTGGGCTCAGAACTTCCGTAAATATTCATAGTAGATATTTTTCTTATCGCTCTTGTTTAATTTCAATCATGTTTTCAGTGATTTTCCACTGATTTGAGCTGTGATAAATTTGAATGCTATTGAATTAAACTATGTGCTATGTGATAAATTTGAACCCTATGTTGTTGTAGGAATCTCGAACTTATTGAATTCATCAAATTGTATATTATGTAGTAGGTACGTGCGGGCTTCTACACAACAATGTTCCTGTCGGGCCTTGGATGCTTCCAGTCCTATCTACAACGTCAAGAGCTGGTACTGCAATTCACCAAACGAAGATGCCGAGCAGGCGTTTTTCCACTGCACCAGATGAACGAGATCCTGAAAGAAGAAGAAGACAAAATCAAGGCGACTTACGTGATCAGGAAGATGATCTCCAACCAGCGATTTGGAAGACACCTGATGAGCTCGTGACATATTACATTTCAACTTATTACATAGAATAATTTGGGCAAATGCTGGTTATGTATTGATTCATTAAGGGGAGGTTTTTCATTTTAGTGATGCAAGTAATGGTTGTATCCAAACCTCCAAGATCAAGAATTCCAATCTGCCACAATCAAATCCTGGCGGTTTGAACAAATCCACGCTCGTTTTACTGAGTGTGGGTTGAAATTTACCGAGGTATTTCTTCACTTCTCCATTCGGACGTTAGAACCGATGAGGAGGTTGCTGAATCAATTTTGGTTCACCATCTATATTATACATAGGGAAATGAGTCAGAAATGAATTGTTTGGAATGAATCATGTGGATCCCTAGTTGTGATGCTTTCAGTAACAGTCATGATTCACTCATGAGTTTTCTAAAACTTTTTTTTTCATGTTCCTACAGTTGTACTTGTGTTTTAAATCCGCGGTTTTGTGTTCAAATCCGTGTTGAATAGATTGGAATATCCGCTTGGAGCTTTCACATTTGACTCCTAACATTCCGTGTATGATATTAGATTTTTGGTAGGATTTTGAATTCCCTCGAAACACTCAAATATCCTGATTTAGGTCTCAGGATATTTGAAGTACACAGTGACTTGAGACTTATCTGATGACAACAGTTCTCATAGCTAGGCTTATTCGACCAAATTAGCAGGACTCCCGCTTAGAAACTAAAATTCGGTAGCTTGGGCTCAGAACTTCCGTAAATATTCATAGTAGATATTTTTCTTATCGCTCTTGTTTAATTTCAATCATGTTTTCAGTGATTTTCCACTGATTTGAGCTGTGATAAATTTGAATGCTATTGAATTAAACTATGTGCTATGTGATAAATTTGAACCCTATGTTGTTGTAGGAATCTCGAACTTATTGAATTCATCAAATTGTATATTATGTAGTAGGTACGTGCGGGCTTCTACACAACAATGTTCCTGTCGGGCCTTGGATGCTTCCAGTCCTATCTACAACGTCAAGAGCTGGTACTGCAATTCACCAAACGAAGATGCCGAGCAGGCGTTTTTCCACTGCACCAGATGAACGAGATCCTGAAAGAAGAAGAAGACAAAATCAAGGCGACTTACGTGATCAGGAAGATGATCCCCAACCAGCGATTTGGAAGACACCTGATGAGCTCGTGACATATTACATTTCAACTTATTACATAGAATAATTTGGGCAAATGCTGGTTATGTATTGATTCATTAAGGGGAGGTTTATCATTTTAGTGATGCAAGTAATGGTTGTATCCAAACCTCCAAGATCAAGAATTCCAATCTGCCACAATCAAATCCTGGCGATTTGATCAAATTCACGCTCGTTTTATTGAGTGTGGGTTGAAATTTACCGAGGCATTTCTTCACTTTTCCATTCGGACGTTAGAACCGATGAGGAGGTTGCTGAATCAATTTTGGTTCACCATCTATATTATACATAGGGAAATGAGTCAGAAATGAATTGTTTGGAATGAATCATGTGGATCCCTAGTTGTGATGCTTTCAGTAACAGTCATGATTCACTCATGAGTTTTCTAAAACTTTTTTTTTTCATGTTCCTACAGTTGTACTTGTGTTTTAAATCCGCGGTTTTGTGTTCAAATCCGTGTTGAATAGATTGGAATATCCGCTTGGAGCTTTCACATTTGACTCCTAACATTCCGTGTATGATATTAGATTTTTGGTAGGATTTTGAATTCCCTCGAAACACTCAGTCACTGATTAAGGTCTCAGGATATTTGAAGTACACAGTGACTTGAGACTTATCTGATGACAACAGCTCTCATAGCTAGGCTTATTCGACCAAATTAGCAGGGCTCCCGCTTAGAAACTAAAATTCGGTAGCTTGGGCTCAGAACTTCCGTAAATATTCATAGTAGATATTTTTCTTATCGCTCGTGTTTAATTTCAATAATGTTTTCAGTGATTTTCCACTGATTTGAGCTGTGATAAATTTGAATGCTATTGAATTAAACTATGTGCTATGTGATAAATTTGAACCCTATGTCGTTGTAGGAATCTCGAACTTATTGAATTCATCAAATTGTATAATATACAATTATTATGTTATAATATTATTATGTAGTAGGTACGTGCGGGCTTCTACACAACAATGTTCCTGTCGGGCCTTGGATGCTTCCAGTCCTATCTACAACGTCAAGAGCTGGTACTGCAATTCACCAAACGAAGATGCCGAGCAGGCGTTTTTCCACTGCACCAGATGAACGAGATCCTGAAAGAAGAAGAAGACAAAATCAAGGCTACTTACGTCATCAGGAAGATGATCTCCAACCAGCGATTTGGAAGACACCCGATGAGCTCGTGACATATTACATTTCAACTTATTACATAGAATAATTTGGGCAAATGCTGGTTATGTATTGATTCATTAAGGGGAGGTTTATCATTTTAGTGATGCAAGTAATGGTTGTATCCAAACCTCCAAGATCAAGAATTCCAATCTGCCACAATCAAATCCTGGCGGTTTGATCAAATTCACGCTCGTTTTATTGAGTGTGGGTTGAAATTTACCGAGGCATTTCTTCACTTTTCCATTCGGACGTTAGAACCGATGAGGAGGTTGCTGAATCAATTTTGGTTCACCATCTATATTATACATAGGGAAATGAGTCAGAAATGAATTGTTTGGAATGAATCATGTGGATCCCTAGTTGTGATGCTTTCAGTAACAGTCATGATTCACTCATGAGTTTTCTAAAACTTTTTTTTTTCATGTTCCTACAGTTGTACTTGTGTTTTAAATCCGCGGTTTTGTGTTCAAATCCGTGTTGAATAGATTGGAATATCCGCTTGGAGCTTTCACATTTGACTCCTAACATTCCGTGTATGATATTAGATTTTTGGTAGGATTTTGAATTCCCTCGAAACACTCATTTATTAGACAATTAGACATTAGACAAAACAGTCACTGATTTAGGTTTCAGGATATTTGAAGTACACAGTGACTTGAGACTTATCTGATGACAACAGTTCTCATAGCTAGGCTTATTCGACCAAATTAGCAGGGCTCCCGCTTGGAAACTAAAATTCGGTAGCTTGGGCTCAGAACTTCCGTAAATATTTATAGTAGATATTTTTCTTATCGCTCGTGTTTAATTTCAATAATGTTTTCAGTGATTTTCCACTGATTTGAGCTGTGATAAATTTGAATGCTATTGAATTAAACTATGTGCTATGTGATAAATTTGAACCCTATGTTGTTGTAGGAATCTCGAACTTATTGAATTCATCAAATTGTATATTATGTAGTAGGTACGTGCGGGCTTCTACACAACAATGTTCCTGTCGGGCCTTGGATGCTTCCAGTCCTATCTACAACGTCAAGAGCTGGTACTGCAATTCACCAAACGAAGATGCCGAGCAGGCGTTTTTCCACTGCACCAGATGAACGAGATCCTGAAAGAAGAAGAAGACAAAATCAAGGCGACTTACGTGATCAGGAAGATGATCCCCAACCAGCGATTTGGAAGACACCTGATGAGCTCGTGACATATTACATTTCAACTTATTACATAGAATAATTTGGGCAAATGCTGGTTATGTATTGATTCATTAAGGGGAGGTTTATCATTTTAGTGATGCAAGTAATGGTTGTATCCAAACCTCCAAGATCAAGAATTCCAATCTGCCACAATCAAATCCTGGCGGTTTGATCAAATTCACGCTCGTTTTATTGAGTGTGGGTTGAAATTTACCGAGGCATTTCTTCACTTTTCCATTCGGACGTTAGAACCGATGAGGAGGTTGCTGAATCAATTTTGGTTCACCATCTATATTATACATAGGGAAATGAGTCAGAAATGAATTGTTTGGAATGAATCATGTGGATCCCTAGTTGTGATGCTTTCAGTAACAGTCATGATTCACTCATGAGTTTTCTAAAACTTTTTTTTTTTTCATGTTCCTACAGTTGTACTTGTGTTTTAAATCCGCGGTTTTGTGTTCAAATCCGTGTTGAATAGATTGGAATATCCGCTTGGAGCTTTCACATTTGACTCCTAACATTCCGTGTATGATATTAGATTTTTGGTAGGATTTTGAATTCCCTCGAAACACTCAGTCACTGATTAAGGTCTCAGGATATTTGAAGTACACAGTGACTTGAGACTTATCTGATGACAACAGCTCTCATAGCTAGGCTTATTCGACCAAATTAGCAGGGCTCCCGCTGAGAAACTAAAATTCGGTAGCTTGGGCTCAGAACTTCCGTAAATATTCATAGTAGATATTTTTCTTATCGCTCGTGTTTAATTTCAATAATGTTTTCAGTGATTTTCCACTGATTTGAGCTGTGATAAATTTGAATGCTATTGAATTAAACTATGTGCTATGTGATAAATTTGAACCCTATGTCGTTGTAGGAATCTCGAACTTATTGAATTCATCAAATTGTATAATATACAATTATTATGTTATAATATTATTATGTAGTAGGTACGTGCGGGCTTCTACACAACAATGTTCCTGTCGGGCCTTGGATGCTTCCAGTCCTATCTACAACGTCAAGAGCTGGTACTGCAATTCACCAAACGAAGATGCCGAGCAGGCGTTTTTCCACTGCACCAGATGAACGAGATCCTGAAAGAAGAAGAAGACAAAATCAAGGCTACTTACGTCATCAGGAAGATGATCTCCAACCAGCGATTTGGAAGACACCCGATGAGCTCGTGACATATTACATTTCAACTTATTACATAGAATAATTTGGGCAAATGCTGGTTATGTATTGATTCATTAAGGGGAGGTTTATCATTTTAGTGATGCAAGTAATGGTTGTATCCAAACCTCCAAGATCAAGAATTCCAATCTGCCACAATCAAATCCTGGCGGTTTGATCAAATTCACGCTCGTTTTATTGAGTGTGGGTTGAAATTTACCGAGGCATTTCTTCACTTTTCCATTCGGACGTTAGAACCGATGAGGAGGTTGCTGAATCAATTTTGGTTCACCATCTATATTATACATAGGGAAATGAGTCAGAAATGAATTGTTTGGAATGAATCATGTGGATCCCTAGTTGTGATGCTTTCAGTAACAGTCATGATTCACTCATGAGTTTTCTAAAACTTTTTTTTTTCATGTTCCTACAGTTGTACTTGTGTTTTAAATCCGCGGTTTTGTGTTCAAATCCGTGTTGAATAGATTGGAATATCCGCTTGGAGCTTTCACATTTGACTCCTAACATTCCGTGTATGATATTAGATTTTTGGTAGGATTTTGAATTCCCTCGAAACACTCATTTATTAGACAATTAGACATTAGACAAAACAGTCACTGATTTAGGTTTCAGGATATTTGAAGTACACAGTGACTTGAGACTTATCTGATGACAACAGTTCTCATAGCTAGGCTTATTCGACCAAATTAGCAGGGCTCCCGCTTGGAAACTAAAATTCGGTAGCTTGGGCTCAGAACTTCCGTAAATATTTATAGTAGATATTTTTCTTATCGCTCGTGTTTAATTTCAATAATGTTTTCAGTGATTTTCCACTGATTTGAGCTGTGATAAATTTGAATGCTATTGAATTAAACTATGTGCTATGTGATAAATTTGAACCCTATGTTGTTGTAGGAATCTCGAACTTATTGAATTCATCAAATTGTATATTATGTAGTAGGTACGTGCGGGCTTCTACACAACAATGTTCCTGTCGGGCCTTGGATGCTTCCAGTCCTATCTACAACGTCAAGAGCTGGTACTGCAATTCACCAAACGAAGATGCCGAGCAGGCGTTTTTCCACTGCACCAGATGAACGAGATCCTGAAAGAAGAAGAAGACAAAATCAAGGCGACTTACGTGATCAGGAAGATGATCCCCAACCAGCGATTTGGAAGACACCTGATGAGCTCGTGACATATTACATTTCAACTTATTACATAGAATAATTTGGGCAAATGCTGGTTATGTATTGATTCATTAAGGGGAGGTTTATCATTTTAGTGATGCAAGTAATGGTTGTATCCAAACCTCCAAGATCAAGAATTCCAATCTGCCACAATCAAATCCTGGCGGTTTGATCAAATTCACGCTCGTTTTATTGAGTGTGGGTTGAAATTTACCGAGGCATTTCTTCACTTTTCCATTCGGACGTTAGAACCGATGAGGAGGTTGCTGAATCAATTTTGGTTCACCATCTATATTATACATAGGGAAATGAGTCAGAAATGAATTGTTTGGAATGAATTATGTGGATCCCTAGTTGTGATGCTTTCAGTAACAGTCATGATTCACTCATGAGTTTTCTAAAACTTTTTTTTTTCATGTTCCTACAGTTGTACTTGTGTTTTAAATCCGCGGTTTTGTATTCAAATCCGTGTTGAATAGATTGGAATATCCGCTTGGAGCTTTCACATTTGACTCCTAACATTCCGTGTATGATATTAGATTTTTGGTAGGATTATGAATTCCCTCGAAACACTCAGTCACTGATTTAGGTCTCAGGATATTTGAAGTACACAGTGACTTGAGACTTATCTGATGACAACAGTTCTCATAGCTAGGCTAATTCGACCAAATTAGCAGGGCTCCCGCTTGGAAACTAAAATTCGGTAGCTTGGGCTCAGAACTTCCGTAAATATTTATAGTAGATATTTTTCTTATCGCTCGTGTTTAATTTCAATAATGTTTTCAGTGATTTTCCACTGATTTGAGCTGTGATAAATTTGAATGCTATTGAATTAAACTATGTGCTATGTGATAAATTTGAACCCTATGTTGTTGTAGGAATCTCGAACTTATTGAATTCATCAAATTGTATATTATGTAGTAGGTATGTGCGGGCTTCTACACAACAATGTTCCTGTCGGGCCTTGGATGCTTCCAGTCCTATCTACAACGTCAAGAGCTGGTACTGCAATTCACCAAACGAAGATGCCGAGCAGGCGTTTTTCCACTGCACCAGATGAACGAGATCCTGAAAGAAGAAGAAGACAAAATCAAGGCGACTTACGTGATCAGGAAGATGATCTCCAACCAGCGATTTGGAAGACACCTGATGAGCTCGTGACATATTACATTTCAACTTATTACATAGAATAATTTGGGCAAATGCTGGTTATGTATTGATTCATTAAGGGGAGGTTTTTCATTTTAGTGATGCAAGTAATGGTTGTATCCAAACCTCCAAGATCAAGAATTCCAATCTGCCACAATCAAATCCTGGCGGTTTGATCAAATTCACGCTCGTTTTATTGAGTGTGGGTTGAAATTTACCGAGGCATTTCTTCACTTTTCCATTCGGACGTTAGAACCGATGAGGAGGTTGCTGAATCAATTTTGGTTCACCATCTATTTTATACATAGGGAAATGAGTCAGAAATGAATTGTTTGGAATGAATCATGTGGATCCCTAGTTGTGATGCTTTCAGTAACAGTCATGATTCACTCATGAGTTTTCTAAAACTTTTTTTTTTTTCATGTTCCTACAGTTGTACTTGTGTTTTAAATCCGCGGTTTTGTGTTCAAATCCGTGTTGAATAGATTGGAATATCCGCTTGGAGCTTTCACATTTGACTCCTAACATTCCGTGTATGATATTAGATTTTTGGTAGGATTATGAATTCCCTCGAAACACTCAGTCACTGATTTAGGTCTCAGGATATTTGAAGTACACGGTGACTTGAGACTTATCTGATGACAACAGTTCTCATAGCTAGGCTTATTCGACCAAATCAGCAGGGCTCCCGCTTGGAAACTAAAATTCGGTAGCTTGGGCTCAGAACTTCCGTAAATATTTATAGTAGATATTTTTCTTATCGCTCGTGTTTAATTTCAATAATGTTTTCAGTGATTTTCCACTGATTTGAGCTGTGATAAATTTGAATGCTATTGAATTAAACTATGTGCTATGTGATAAATTTGAACCCTATGTTGTTGTAGGAATCTCGAACTTATTGAATTCATCAAATTGTATATTATGTAGTAGGTATGTGCGGGCTTCTACACAACAATGTTCCTGTCGGGCCTTGGATGCTTCCAGTCCTATCTACAACGTCAAGAGCTGGTACTGCAATTCACCAAACGAAGATGCCGAGCAGGCGTTTTTCCACTGCACCAGATGAACGAGATCCTGAAAGAAGAAGAAGACAAAATCAAGGCGACTTACGTGATCAGGAAGATGATCTCCAACCAGCGATTTGGAAGACACCTGATGAGCTCGTGACATATTACATTTCAACTTATTACATAGAATAATTTGGGCAAATGCTGGTTATGTATTGATTCATTAAGTTTTTCATTTTATTGATGCAAGTAATGGTTGTATCCAAACCTCCAAGAGCAAGAATTCCAATCTGCCACAATCAAATCCTGGCGGTTTGATCAAATCCACGCTCGTTTTATTGAGTGTGGGTTGAAATTTACCGAGGCATTTCACTTCTCCATTCGGACGTTAGAACAGATGAGGAGGTTGCTGAATCAATTTTGGTTCACCATGAATTGTTTGGAATGAATCATGTGGATCCCTAGTTGTGATGCTTTCAGTAACAGTCATGATTCACTCATGAGTTTTCTAAAACTTTTTTTTTTTCATGTTCCTACAGTTGTACTTGTTTTAAATCCGTTTTGAGCTGAAATTGAAGAGTAGCCGGTAGTTCATGAGGTTTGAATTCTTCACCAAGAATCAGCGAGGAATATAAGTATTTTCTAAAAATGAAAACCTCATTACTGGGCATTGATTCGTTTTTTTGGGTCTCCTGTAAAATTACACGTTTTTGAGTTACATCATGCCATCTACATGTAATAGAATAAAGTGGTGCTATAAGTTAATCGGTTTTTAAATTCCAGGTGTTTTCCCTGGTTGAAGTCCGGATTAGACTCACCGAGTGACTGAGATATTGGCCCTCACGACAAGAAAAGACGAATTCAAACATGCAGCATAACTTATTGAGCAAATCGTCGAAGTGACGCCTCCTCAATTGCCCTCAACCTACTACTACAAGTAAGTGTGTGGTTTGAAAATGTTCACGATTTTTCAAACAGAACTCCCAAATTCGAACAGTATTTTGACCAACAGGTTTTGTTGTAACAGCTGCAACTTAGGTGTCTAAGTAACCTTATTTCAATTTTGGTTATTTTACGGCAGTTTCCAATTGTTAGTTCTTGAAGAATAATACTGGCGTTGAGACTCAATTCACGATTTTTTATTTTGTGGGACTTTTTGGCAGTTGCAATCAGCTTTCTTTGTATAAAACCACCTAAGTATTCGAGTTTTTGCTGATTCGCGGATATTCGTGGAGGTTTTTGACCGACAAAGAAAAAGCAGCCAAGGTCACTCATGACACCAGCACAGGTATTGGTATCGTCGGTCGACCAACTTTATTTCCAAGGCATACACATCTCGTCAGCTCAGTTCACTTTTCTTGAATATATTGGCAATGACGTGCCATTAGTTCGTTACTAGAAGCGATGTGCGGTCGATAGAAATCCGATGAAGAATGAATTCCTTCTTCCGAGTAGAAATCCAAAACCTCAAAAATCTGTAGGTCTACAGATGATTCTCTGGGGTTGGCAACATTGAGGGCGTCCCAGGCTGCCACTTGAGTTCCTTCTCTCTCAACAATCCCGCCTTAATAATATTTTGTTTTCTTCTTCAGATCGATCTTGAAATCATTATCAATTCCGGGCATTGAGTTTATTTAGTTATCTACAGACTCGTTTTAATACGATTTTGACGGTTCGCATCTCGTTTTTCGTGTGGTGGAACTCCATGTTGTAGGATTGAGGAGGCGCTGGACTCTTCTAATCGATAGACGCACTGCTGCTCCGAGAAAATTCACCCTGATCCGAGGGGAAGACAGAAGTTTTTTCGCTAGATAGTTCCCGTCGAGCTACCGGACCAAGTTTTTGAGAAAGCCGATGTTCTGAAAGTCTTACTAGCAACTCCAAAGCGGCATTTTAACCTCTGAAGTACATTGTAATCGTTGGCGGTCTCAATAAGGCTTATTATTGAAAGCTTTTGAGGTACGGGTGGTATTCAGAACCTAGAAATAAGGTGTTGAAGAAGTGTCAAGTGTTGTGTTTTTGTGGATGAACGATGAGGCTCGCTTTCGGCGCTTTGTCGTTTGCTGTCGGTCTCCTTGTAGCGGCTTCGACCTCTTCGACGCCTATGGGACTTGAAGAAGGTAAGAATCCTACGGTTTTTGAAAAAAACATCGGAGCGCCGCGAACTATGAAAACTCTGTAGTACTACAGGGCCCTAGTACTACACGACCCTACGACCTTGGACACTCCGGGAAAATCCCTTAAAATGAGATTCAAATTTTAAATTACCCCTCCCCCGCAATACTCTAGTCTTAACCCAAAATCAGCTTGATTATTTAACACTTCATGCTTGTAACTTTCTCATTGCCCTAAAGTTCTTTCTTCTTGCACCCTTAGGCCTTCAGATTTTTAGGTCACTTCTACTTTAGATGCCCATGGGCTTTGACAATGGTGACAATGCCAGACAATCAACTTCCTTTGACGTAAAACGAGATAACCCATCACCGAGGTGTGAATCCTACTCTTACTCAACACCTTTGGATATCTATGTTTAATTTCACTTTGTAACCTTTGAAAAATTTTTTTTATACCATATTCTTACAATAAATTCACCCCTTCTCGTTCCTTATCCCACAAATAATTGTAATTATTCAAAACTTCATATTAATTTTCACGGTAAACGGTCTACAAGATTCCTTTAAAAACATTTTCAGATCGAAGGCCCAGGCATAGATGCCTATGGGGTTCGTATGTGCTATGGAATATCCCATAACATAGATCCAGAGGATATTTCTCAGACCTAGAAAACTCTTGAAGAATATCCTCACAAGTTGTATCTGTGGTCCAATTATGTAATGGCCCAACCAGTACCCGGGAGCCCCGAATCGTTGTCAAATAACGTAAATATACTTTATCTGGCATTTGCTGATGTCGCTGCTTTATGAGCTTGCTTCTGTCTGGTTTCCAGATCAAATGGCACATCTAAAAATTCCTGGTGTAGTGTTTCAATATTGAAAATATGACCAACTCCATAACATGAGACGTGAAGGATCCTCCAGTACTTTACTGCATTCTTCCAAAATATACTCATCCCATGAAATTAGTCGTTTTCTAAAAGGAATTCAAAGCATATTTTCAATGTTTTAAACCTCAAATCATCCCAATAATGATTTGTGACTATCGATATAAATTTAATTCAATCGATTTTCAGAGGGACTACAAAATACATGAATATCGACAGTTCTCTCATTGAATGAAAACTACGAATCACAATGAACGTTGCAATCGAGAAGCAATCTTACGGATTCACCAAAGAAAACTTCAGATTTAGAAAAATGAACCTTTAAGGCGATTTAAGTGCACTTCAGCTCGTACCAATTATAAGATCAATTTCTTGAATATCGAGTGCCAAGGACGAGTGTGTGAGTTTATATTCGAATCAGCGCGTTGGAAACGGGCGAAACACCGATGCCAATTACGGGGTTTTCTCACTAGCTCCAGAAGCGGAGCCGTAATCAAATCGACGTATAATAAGAAGTTGCAAAAAAACTATCTAGAATTCCAAAACCTAGAGTATTTTGTTATTTTAGCGCCTTGAAACACGTTTCAGATCAAAATCTACTTCAATTTGTATTGAAACTTATACCGTACTATTTGAAATTGTAATCGTGGCGTTTTGAAAATCCCAAATCCATTTTGCACCCCTTCCTATTGACCTGGGGTTGTGAATCATTTAGAAGATCACGCTCGGCCCAATCGGAGCCCGCGCTCCAAATTCCATAGTTTTCAGTTCATACAACGGGCGGTTTTTGGTTTTATTTGATATTCGGATCCTACGTATCGTCAATCGTAGACCAACGAATTTTGTGGGGGTGGGAGTAGTAGTTGAAAAGGTGATTTGGTCGATTTCAATCGCTAAAACTATACAGCGAAGTCCCATTCGGAGGGTGTTTTTCGGCGAGGTAGTGGGTTTTCGATGGCACTAAATCCAGCGTTTGGACGATAAAGGATGTACTTATTCAACACACAATATAAAAGAGTTGAATTAGCTCAATAGATTCACCATATCATTGGACACAGGCAAATCCCAAAACCCAAAACTCCTCCTAAATTTCGACAATAATTGTCGACATTTCGGAGTTGATGGTGTTTGAATTTATTCTTTCTACCGTAACTGTAGAGTACCTCAAAAAATTTGAGTCACATTTGAGTTTTGGGCGTAAAAATACCTTATAAAAATCACTACAAAAACTAGAACCAAAAATGATTATTTTAGCGCCTGTTGAAAATTCGAATTAATTGCGCGAAAAACTTAATAAATGAAAGTTGAGATGTGCCTTATGTCCAATCTAAGCCCCGAATTTCGAATCAGCGTCATTTTCCTGGTATTAATAGTTTGCTGTACTAAATTCAAATTTATTATTAAATAAAAAAGTTAATTATTACGACTTTCCTTTACATTCCTTTGAAATGCTGTTAATTAATGCTTAATTATGGCATCTGTTACAATCTCCAACCAAGCTATTACGAAATAATTATTACGACTTTCCTTTACATTCCTTTGAAATGCTGTTAATGCTTGATGCTTAATTATGGCATCTGCTACAATCTCCAACCAAGCTATTACGAATTAATTATTACGACTTTCCTTTACATTCCTTTGAAATGCTGTTAATGCTTAATGCTTAATTATGGCATCTGTTACAATCTCCAACCAAGCTACCTACATGTTCCTTGTAAACCGATCTTCAACGATATTTTTTCTGTGTTGCTCCTTGTTCTCTCAATTTCGACAGGATGATAATTTAACCTGTGATTGATGTGTTTTATCAGTGATATTTTTGCTGAGTATTTATAATGAATTTTGCTTTTTTAAGTTTTAACTTATTTGTTATTTTTAGGCAGTCCTAGTCGAGGATTTGTTTTTACAGATGAACGTGTTTTACGACGAATTAACTAGAAATAATATTGTTATTGACGATACTGATTGTATCTACAGCAATGAATAAATAAATCTGAATCAACCCACCTAGTAATTTCACAATCAACAGGCTCAGCAGGGTTTTCTTACTCCATTGTGTTGTAAAGAATCATATAATTCGTCAAGTCCATAACAATAAAGCCTTTGTAGGTACTGTTCTTAGGTCCAATTTAATAACTGTTCAGTTGGTACTATCAAGTATTACTAATCCCTCCAAAAAACACTCCGTGTAAAAATCACCCCGCCTCGCAAATATCATTCTTCAGAGGCCGGAAAAAGTTATGATATCCACTTTCCCCGCCCGCCCTTTTCCTCATTAAGGAGCTAAGTATAATGAAAAGCTTAACCACTTCACAAGCACCGTACCCCTTTCGAAATCTCCCCTTGGCGCTATTGCGAGACGTTTTTATTACTTCCACAAGCAACTAATACTTGTATAAAACGTTAACCACCATCAAGTATTAGTTGCTTGTGGAAGTAATAAAAACGTCTCGCAATAGCGCCAAGGGGAGATTTCGAAAGGGGTACGGTGCTTGTGAAGTGGTTAAGCTTTTCATTATACTTAGCTCCTTAATGAGGAAAAGGGCGGGCGGGGAAAGTGGATATCATAACTTTTTCCGGCCTCTGAAGAATGATATTTGCGAGGCGGGGTGATTTTTACACGGAGTGTTTTTTGGGGGGATATCACATCTTTTTGTTGTTGAAGTGGGTCATTTTATAAAGAAGGTCTATGCAAAATTTCAAGTCGATTGGTCCGGTTACCCAGGCTGTAGACTCGTCAAAGTTGCCAAAATTAGCCTAAATTTCAGTTTTTTGTTTCTAAAAGTTTTTGGGTTGAGATAATGGGTTAAACCTTTCAAAAGGCACTGTCTGATGTTGAAACGAAGCTCTGTGCAAAATTTCAAGTCAATCCGTGAAGGTGGAAATGCCTAACTGATTAAGGAGAAGAAGAACAGGTAAGGGTGAAAAACCGGGTTTTTGAAGTTATATAACTCGGCTCCCTTTAAAGATATCGACTTGAATCTTTCAAAAGGCACTTGCTACACTTGAAACGAAGCTACGTGCAAAATTTCAAGTCAATCGGCGAAGGTGGAGAGGCTGTAGCCTTGACCGACTGAAAAAAGTAGAAAAACATGGTAATTGGTTTTTGAAGTTATATAACTCGGCTCCCTTTAGACCTAGCGACTTGAAACTTTCAGGGCTTTCTATTATCCACACCAAAAAGATCCATACCAAATTTCAAGTTGATCGGTCTACTAGGAGCCAAGATATGGCCATAATTAGCCTAAATTACCCTAAATTTCAGTTTTTTTGTCCCTAATTTTTTTTTGGGTTGAGATAATTGCTTATTTCGTTCAAATGGCACTGAGCCATGCTATAAAGAAGGTATGTAAAAAAATTCAAGTCGATTGGTTCTTTTACCCAGGCTGTAGACTCGTCAAAGTGGACAGAATTTTCCTAAGGTTTCTGTTCTTTTGTTTCTAAAACTTTTTTGGGTTGAGATAATGGGTCAAATCTTATATAAGGCTCTGTCTCAAGGTTAAATGAAGCTCTGTGCAAAATTTCAAGTCAATCGGTCAACGTGGAGAGGCTCCAGCCTTGCCTGTCTGAACAAGGAGAAGAAGGAGAAGAACAATCTAAGGCCGAATAACCGGGTTTTTGAAGTTATGTAGCTCGGCTCCCTTTAGACCTATCGATTTGAAACTTTCAGGGCTTTCTAATATACACTCAAAGAAGACCCACACCAAATTTCAAGTTGATCGGTCAAATAGGAGCCGAGATATGGATACCTCGAAAACGCGTTTCGTGACGTCCGGTAAACATGGACTCGGCATCGTTCGTTTTCTCAACTTCTTTGCTTGGCGGGGCGGAACGCTACTGCGTTCCTAGATCAAAAAGATTGATGTAAATGATATTATCTTCGATAATGAACCATTGGAATCGCCCAAGCAAAAAAAAAAAAAAAAAAAAAAACTTCCTCAAAATTTGAGGGTTTAGGTACGTTTCAAGATAGGTACGTAGATTCAGAAAATCGAGTTCAAATAGTCCCTATTTTGGTTTATGGGTTCGGACCAACCCCAAAATGATCTTTGAAACTTTTCATAACCCTAGTTCAATGGGAAGGGGTTCAAAACGAATTTCGAAAATTTCATAACTCGAAAAGCTCAGAGGGAACGGCATAGTTTTCAGTTCACATCTACATAGAGTTTATTTTGTAGAAAAAGTAAGTCCATCCGAAGTTGAAGCAGATCAAAAGTCGTCAACATGAGGGTGAACCGTGAAGCCTACGGAACAAACTCTATCTAAATATGAAATAAAAAACATACCGTTTGATGGGAATTTGACGAGATATGGAATTTTCAAAATTTCAAAATTCGTTTTGAACCCCTTCCCCTTGACCTAGGGTTATGAAAAGTTTCGAGGATCATTGTGGGGCTGGTCCAAACCCAGAAACCAAATTTCGTAATTTTAACTCAACGCTAACTGGGCAAAGTGGCGCGGACGGCGTACGGCGGACGGACGGATTTTTTTTAATTCGATTTTCTGAATCTACGTATCTTGAAACGTAAACCAACAAATTTTGAGGGGGGGTTAAAATTTTTTTTTCTTTGGGCGATTCCAATGGTTCATTATCGAAGATAATAAACCAAAAATTGAAATTGTGTCGCCATTGAAATACCTTATCACCTTCTAAAAACTCACTAAATGATGAACCTGTCTCTTTTGAACAAATAGGCACGATAGTTGCTTATCTGCGCGTATGCTGACTACATTTTGCCCTCATTATATCCAATTTTCATGTCTGCGTCCTTAGTCACAAAATCAGTTACAGTAGAGTATTCTCAAGTTTCGGTGATTTATATTCATCGTGAGTTATTTCTATTTTTGATGCTATTCATGATCGTGTTTCTACCACTAATTTCAACATCCATAATATCAATTTTATTGAGTCCTTTGGGCCTTGGGAGTTTTTCGTGTAGGTTTGAGGAGGGTGAGCCTGTTTCACTGGTAGAAATGTTACCGAACAGTGAGTAAGTTACCGAAGTAAGGAGTTTAGACTGAAGAAAGGCGCAAGTCATTCAATCTGATTAGTGTACCAGACAGAAGATGAATCCTATTCTGTTAGAGGAACAGCTTTCTAAATAATAATATTGAAGAAAGAAATGGTTATCGATTTATTTAGTTTATTAATCGGGTCCGCGGTTTATATAACTACGATGCTTCAAATATTCGCTCAGTGGCTCATGCTGCCTAACCTGGACTCTTCCATAAAATTGGTTAGTAACTTTTTGGTGTATTCTACGAAGTGTAGGTTCCTTTTCTTATTTGTTCCCTCGCGGAAGGGTCCGATTTTCGGGTCAAAGGCTGTCAGCGTCGTAACAATTCCGTTTCAACCAATTTCATCTCGTTAGAACGGGCAGATGCAGCTTGGCGAAAAAGGCTCATTTCCTCTTTAACGCTGATCACGAATCCTGTTCCCGAGGTTTTAATTTCGCCAGGTGTTTTGTTTTCAAGTTTATGCGGGAGTTGAACAGCTCTTACAATTCCAGGACTTCGTCAAGTTCCCCGGTTATTTTCATACTTAGTCTTTCTAGTCTTCTAAGACGGTTCGTTGATCTTTCTCTGGTTCTTGCTCACATCTCCATATTATGTAATGAAGAAACATGAAGTTCGGTTGAATTTGACCGATTCGTTAGTTTCCCCACTTAGCAACGCTAAACTCTCCAACCCTTTTCAACACCGTCCACCATTCAGTTTTAAACCATTTGAACGGCTCATCAAACCGAACTCGAATCCGATTTAATATTTAGAGCTAATTAAAATCTGCATTACACGTCAATTTGTAAAAATCGTTACCGAAAAGTAGCCATCAGATCCGTTCTTAGTTGTTCGCAGTATTTCATGATATTATCATCCACACGTTTGATGTTGATTTGAACATTTAAAAACTACCTATTTGGAATTTTACTCAACTGTGAGCTTATTTAAATTTATTCTCCGAATTGGCCATTTTCGTAAAACATCGAGGAAAAACGTGTCGAAAAGCTTCAGTCATGCAGCATGTTATTAAGAGGGACTCATCGATAGAACGTATAACCTAGAAGGCCAATTGACCAATTTTGAACGACTAGGTATCACTTTCAAATGTACACTTAACTGAAGCTAGAGGCCAAATATTGTATACTTCTACCTAAACGCATGTTTCGAATGTTACGAGTGCTGGGTCCATTTACTAACTACTCTACGTACGTTATCAAGTTTTGAAATCAATTGGGCATCTGAAAATACGTATACACTTGTCAGGCTTCGCCTCTGGAGTCCATTATGACGCCAGTCATTGTCTACCGTATTTATTGCATTTTCTGAGGCATACAGTCCTTATACGAGTATATTGCATATATCCAAGACGTTGTAATTCTCAAACCCAATATTATCTCTTATGCGTATTTCGCGGTGCCAGAAAAAAAAAGCTGTGTACAGGGAGTTTTGAGGGTACGTAGTTCCTAAGTAAAGCGCATTCGTAGGATAGTTTTCAGTAGAATCTCGACAGCAAATTGATGATTTCTGGCAAAGCTTTCACGCCCAACAACTCAAATCTGACCAAACTATTCTTCAAAATCCCTCATCTTTGAACTCATCGTTTGTTGTTACAAACATTTGGGCCTAATTTGGGATTTTTCATCATGCAGCCACCCTATAATAATATTATAGATGAGTTCTATAATAATATTATTATCCTCTGTACAGATCACAATCACCGTTCCATATATTTTTTTCGAGGTATGACGTTTTCAAAATTCATTTTCAACCCCTTCCCCTTGACCTAGGGTAATGCAAAATTTGAAGGATCATCGTGGATGTGGTCCGAACACGTAACCCAAATTTCATAATTTTCGGATAACTTTAACAGAGCAAAGAGGCCTGGTTTTTCTGATTTTGGTTTATCATCTTTGATAATGAACCATTGGAATCGCCCAAGAAAAAAAATCCCCCCCCCCCCTCAAATTTTGAGTGTTTACGTTTCAAGGCACTTTGCCTAGTTAGCGCTGTGCTAAAATTACGAAATTTGTGGGGTTCGGAACAACCCCACTATGATCCTTGAAACTTCTCATGGCCGTAGATCAATGGGAACGGCTGATTTGCACAAAGAAGATAATAAACCGTTATGTCTAGAATCCGATATTCTGAATCTACGTATTTTTAAACGTAAATTTTGAGGTGGGTTAAAATTTTATTTTCTTGGTCGATTCCAATGGTTCATTATCGAAGACAATAAACCGAAACGAAATGAAATTCAATAAATCATGTACGTGAAATTGTGTTGTCATTGCAATACCGCATCGCCTTCTAAAAACTCAATAAATGATGAACCTGTCTCTTTCCAACAAATAGGCACGATAGTTGCTTATCTGCGCGTATGCTGACTACATTTTGCCCTCATTGTATCCACTTCTCATGTCTGTGTCCTTAGTCACAAAGGCATGTACAAGGTCATATCCAATTTTCATGTTTTGGTGATTTCCATTCATAGTGAGTTATTAAATAACTGGAGGTTGAAATAATAATAATAAATGGAGGTTGCAATAATTGCAACCTCCATTTATTATTATTTAAATTATTAGTAGTAGTAACACGATCATGAATAGCATCAAATATAGCAATTTTCTATTTCCGATGATATTCGTGATCGTGTTTCTACCACTAATTTCAACCCCCAAAATATCAATTTTATTGAGTCCTTTCCTTCGTTTTTCTTGGATGGCGGCTGTTGAGTTTTGAAGTAGGATTTGACCATTCAAACGTATTGGAATTTTGACCTCATCAAAACTGTTAACGTTAGATTCCCCTATCAACTTGGTCGCCATTTTGTAAACTTGGAGGATTAGTTTCGATTACGAAATTTCTTGGATTTTTGAAAATAATAAACTCGAGGACAAGGAACTATGGCGTTCATCTTTATTCATCAACGATTTTACTTTGGATTTTAGCGAGAACTTCCCAAAATTGTTAGAGAAAGTCCACAGGTTCGAAAATCGCCACAAGTTCTTTGGAGCTCAAATTGGGGCAAATTGTCTATTAAGTTGTGTAGACATGTCTTGAATTTGGAATACATAACCTTGGGATACAAAACATAATTCGGAGAAGCTGTAAAATCTCATGTACAAGTTGCGGAGTTTGCCAAAGTTTCAATTTTAGAACGTTACAACGCTCAACTCCAAAGAAAATATGTTGAGCGTGTAAAGAAATACATTGGGCTTCATCTAGTTGGGGCAACAGAGGTTTTTCGTTGTAGAAAACTTGAATAATAAAGTGACGTTAAACTGGTGGAAAAGTGTTTTTCCAAGAAGAGCGGGGCTGCAAAATGAGTTTGCAGATATTTCCCTCTCATTTGAGTGCGGTTATCTTAGCGCTGGCAACCCCTCTCCGGTGATTTACCAGCGTCGTCGGCCTATTTTCGCATTTTCATTTTTCATTGCGGCAGTTTGTGGTCTCTTCGGGGGGGGGGGGGGGGTAATTTTGAACGTTACCTTCTGGAGGGCGGAGGAGTAATTTCAACGTGGCGTTTCAGAGTTCGACGAACTTTCCGGACAGACGTTTGTAGGTATTTCACTTGTACGTACACTCGGTAAACATTGCCTACTTCGGTTGGAAATCCCCCTCTCGGTCAGGTCAGTGGTGAGGATAATCGATACCATCGCTGGATTAAAACAAAAATACTCCAAGAATACTAAGGAATTGATTGTGACGAGTGAAGATCAATAATGCGTGGTCTACTGACTCTCATTGACAAAAGAATATTTTGTTGTAAAACCATTATCGTTTTCTGGAGTTTTTTTTTAAATTTTATTTGGCATTACATAACGTAATACAGGCATACATGTGGTGAATATTTAAAATAATTCATAATATTTACAATAATTCATAATATTTAATGTGACATAATAATTATAACTTTACTGCTATATGATAATATTACAATGATTGTAATATTAAGAATTGTAATATGAAGAACCTGTAAGTTTTTATCAAATTATTTGATAAAAACTTACAGGTTCTTCATAAATGAATATATTTTTTATGATAGTATGGAAAAATAATCGAAACTAAAAGTCAGTTTTCTTATTACACTGTCCACTAATAAAATTTATTATGCCCAGAATACGAAAGCCAGAGACATTTATTGTCTTTGGTTTTCGTATTCTGGGCATTCCATAATAAGATGTAGTGTCCCATTCCGGTTTCCGCATTCTGGGGAGTCTTTTTGTCAAATTTTGTGTAGGTAGGCGTCGCACACCCCTAGTTCACTCTCAGTCGAAATATCGATCGGCCCACAGATTTACATTATAGTTTCTTTGCAAACCAAGAAGACCGAGGTGGCTGGGGTTGTATAGCTTTATATGATTGGCCGTTGTTTGACCGAACGAATTGCTCCTTCCATTTTTCGTAATATATATTTATCAGAGTGAATAAGTTCGTATATCGTCAAAGAAGTGAATAATTCTGTTCCTGAAATCGCACCCTCCTTTGCCAGAGCGTCTACTCTCTCGTTCGGGGTACTTCCAACGTCAGCTTTCACCCGTATGAATGTGATTTCCTGGTGATTAATCTGACACATTTTCAATTATTGAAGTAGCTGTTTTCTGGAGTTACTCCCTGAAGAGTATTGGTAGGACTGTTCTTCCCCTCTCCAGATTCATTCTGAGACTGACTGGTTCAGCCTCAGAATGAATCTGGAGAGGGGACGAACAGTCCTACTAATACACTACACTCCCATCTCGATGATCTTGTACGACAGAGCTATCGTTCGGGCAAATAAATGCCGCAATTAGGTCATGTGTATAATATAAATGAAGGCGCGGAATTCCAGAGGCTTATAAAAACCCGATCACCTCACCTAGCCAGCCAGCCCTCTGACATCATAGGCTCTTACGGCATAGGCTGTGACGTATTAGTTGGCCTCCTGCCAGCCGTCTGACGTCATACGCTCGTGCGTCATAGGCTCTGACGTACTAGTTGGCCTCCGGCCAGCTGTCTGACGTCATAGGCTCTTACGGCGTAGGCTTTGACGTAATAGTTGGCCTCCTGCCAGCCGTCTGACGTAGTGGCCCGCCTGTCGCTTGTGTTCTGACGTGATCTGAGGGAAAGGGTGAAACAAGGAAACAAATTTTTCCCGTTTCAGTTTATGTGCCAAAGCAAAGACATGAAAATGTCAAAAGAATGTCAACTCCATCCTGTTGTTGATGCAGTCGAGAATTAAATGCTTGCATACGAGTCTGCAACACATTGGGACATTTTATGTCTTTAAAGAAGTGATTCAAGAACCTTCGAACAATGCTACATCACCTACCCAAGTAGCGTAGTTGTTATACTTAATTGTAGGGTTCATCATAAATTATGAAGCTTGCATTCGTATAGACAATATAAATTATTGAGAATGATCACCTGTGTGTAAACAATTATTTAAACAATCACGCTCATACCGCAGCTTGTCGGCCACGCACTCCGCAGTGGTTAACGTAATATGGTTAGGTAAATCGAGAGCTCCAACGAGTGGTGAACGATTTTTTTACGATGATAACTGGCGAAGATAAAGTTCCGTAGCAACGAATCGGTTGTAAGCAAAAATCATCAGAAATTTTCGTGACGATTTCGTGTAACGCTTTTGTGTAACGTTTTTCGAGTTATGTGCCAGAGTAAAGACATAAAATGTCAATATGGAGTAAAAGGTTTGCCAAATGACTGGTTATAAGATATAGTTCCTTTTCTCATTTCTCGGCTAAATCGATTATAAATGAGGGTTAACGAGTTTTAAGTGGGTAATGAAAAACTGATTGATGACACAGGTGAGTTAGTGAGGTTGTTTCTACTCTAACGGCCAGGAAGGTGGTGAGTTAAACGTACTGAACGTCGAGCTGACTATTCGATCCATGTGTTGCGTGAGATGAAATTTGCTCTTAATTTAACTCACAATATCAGATTCAATCGTCTGTTAAGGATCTCGTATAATCCATTAATAACATGGAACCATGCGCTCCGCCATTATGTTGGATTATGCTCGGCATTCAGAACCTTATGATTCAAATGGGAGCCATTTAGATGGAAGTTTTGTATCCATGGACCACGCGTTCCTTCAATCTTGACGCACCTTAACATCCCTTTACCCTTGCAGTACGGCATTGAGTATTTATTCTGGACATGGGAGGCATGACGTGTTCATGTGTACTTACTAGAAACAGTTAGGCTTATTCTTTCGAACTATTAACTTTTGGTATCAAAGTACGTGTTCGTCCATTTTGTAGTGGAATTTGAAATTTTTTAGATAATTATATTGTCTTCGGGTCGACAGCCATCCGGGTAGAATTGTAACCTTAATGTATTTGTGGTCCAACCAGCGCACGAGTAGGTGCATGTACGAATAATTATTCCAACACAACAATAATGACGTCAAGAGAACATTTCAAAGCCGATCTACGAGTTGAATAGCAGTTCCCGACGCGTCGTTCCCCATACTCGATACCATATGTACACTGTACTAGGTATTATCTACTACAACGCATGTCGAACATCGCACGCCCGTGTCTCGAGGAAATGGAACTCGGAATCGATAGTTTGGAATTACTGAAATTATTTTCCGTATCGGCGGATCACAAAGGCCCTGGACCCGGTAGGTTGAAACCTCACCGGGCGAATTCGTTGAATATTCTATATTCATGAAAGGGCATCTAGTCGTCGGCACTACAACTGGTACAGTTCATAGCAAGAGATGGATTATATAAATAACTTTTTCATATTCAAATTTTTGATACAAATCTCCGTTGTGTTGATTTGTGTAAATTTCATTTTTGGTTTATTATCTTCGATAATGAACCATTGGAATCGCCCAAAGAAAAAAAAATTTTAACCCCCCCTCAAAATTTGTTGGTTTACGTTTCAAGATACGTAGATTCAGAAAATCGAATAAAAAAAAATCCGTCCGTCCGCCGTACGCCGTACGCCGTCCGCCGTCCGCGCCACTTTGCCCAGTTAGCGTTGAGTTAAAATTACGAAATTTTTTTTATGGGTTTCGACCAATCCCACAATGGTCCTCGAAACTTTTCATAACCCTAGGTCAAGGGGAAGGGGTTCAAAACGAATTTTGAAATTTTGAAAATTTCATATCTCGAAAAATTTATATAGAACGGTATGTTTTTTATTTCATATTTAGATAGAGTTTGTTCCGTAGAATTTTTTAAGACCATCCGCAGCTTTGTACGACCAGCCGTTCGTTCACAATGACGGCTCAAAGATTGTGCCTCACAACACGATCTTGACTAAAACTGTTGAAATACAGGTCCATTTTCATACTAACAAGCTCTTTGGAACATCATATGGCTTAAGTGATGTCGAGTTTGTTGTTCTGAGGTGCGTTTCGTGCTACGGAAATGAAGGTAATTTCGAATGTTTGTTGGTAGGTACTTCTTTTATAGAAAAATTATTACCGACGTAGTATTAAAAACCCCAGAATTATATCGTATTAATTAATCATAATTAATAATAATTATTATTAATAATAAATACAAATTATTAATACCTAACAATAAATTATAATAATTTTCACTAGGTAAAATTGATAAAATTGACTTGATAAAATTGTTAATAATTAGTGATAATTGATAATAATAATTAATCTAACATTTAGGATCTAGACATTTAGACCTAGTGATCTAGACAGAAGGGTGATCTGTACAAAGAAGATAATGAACCGTTGTGTCAAGAATTTGCAGAGTTTTTTATTTTCTAACGATTTTAACAATAGCTCGATCGTCAGAAACTATCGATAGTCCAAAACTTTCGATTCTAACTATAGTTTGACATCTCTACTTATTGGAAATACCCTCGTATCTCCAGAAAATCCGGATGTTTTTCGTTTAAGATTCCAAATGCTTGAATAAAGATTCAAGATACAAGTATAATATACTTGTATCTTGAATCTTTATATTTCATACTAGCAGCTAGGGAAGGGAGCCTTGACCAACTCAACGTTTGCAATGGCCTTCAAAATTCGATTCAGCGTTCCAAAATCCTTAAGAAGCCCATAGCAAACCCGTATTGATTTCCAGAGCCACTCCATTGATTGGTGCTCCAATTCCTCAATATCCAGTAGTTGGGCCTTTTTCTCGTGTACCTATAGTTATAATCATCAACAGGAATTTTGGGGATTTTTGTCAAATCAGACCAATTCATCGTTCATCGCCAAACTCACAATTTCTTTTGTAATTAGAAAATTTCAATCGTATAGCTAAGATTAGAATTGCCTGGATAGACATAGACATTTCATAGACATAGAAATTTTTGGGTTTAGGATGGGATTTAGAGCGTCCCAATAGAATGTGTTGAAATTTTTCTAAAAATCTTGTTTTAAAAAGATTCGACCCGTAGCAGTATCTTATTTTCGTATCAACGAAAACAGTCCAATTTCACCACTTATATTAATAGGTGGAACCTATTTCTGATCACTTTATGTAAGAAACTAATTTGTAGTGTTGCGGAGGTGTTTTCATGGGAATCCTTTACACGCCATTCCTGTTTTCTAGAACCTCTAAACGATCATATTAATTAACACCTGTGGAAGAGAATAAGTAGAAACTAGCGACTTTCCTCGGTGACAGACAGTCTGGACCACATAGTCGTCCGTTAAGGTTAAAACACATCATCGGTGAAGCTCCGCTGTATTAATGTATCGCGAACCAAATAATGTTCGTTGGTTTATAATCCTCGAGCCATCAAAAATTGACAACCGCATTATCCATAAATTGTAGTTGATTCATTTGGAAACCCAGTGGTCTCACAAAAACACCGGATTAAACCAGGACGAGCGATAATTTGACAGAAAATGATGAATGACTCGCGCCCGCGAATCGTGCGGTTTGTATGTCGGGCACAGTTCAAAAGAGGAGTTTTTCTCTTCTTCAATCGATTGGAACCCGTTAGTGGCGACCTTAGGGGTCAATAGCTATTCAACGATTAGTGGGTCAGATCGCCTGAACTTGATGAACCTCGAACTAGTTGTCAGGCGACCTGTCATCGCATCACTTTGTCCGATGGTTTCCGACTCGCCGCCGAAGTTTCCGTTAGCACAAAAATAATATTGGTGGTTTCACTGCCTAAGCTAAGGTTGTAATATTGATCGTTTTAAGAGGGACGATTTAGTCGGGAAATAGTGTATGACGGCTCCTTCATTCATACAAAATTATTCATTCAACACTGGTTTTGAGCTACCCCACCCATCATCATCAGTCTGTAAAAAGCATTCTCCCATAGTGTAATACGGCAATTATCGTCTATCCAAAACACAAGTACTTTTGGAATCGAATTTCTATCAACCCATTCAATTTATTTTTCCCCCAATCAATATTTTCCCATTGAAAAACACAACAATTTGTTGAAGAGCTACAAAATTCATTTTTATGTAATGGATAGTTTTTAACAGGCGCGGAAAAATAGACGATGATATAGTTTGACGACTGCCGCTAGGAGCGCTGAATCTCCTGCACGTTTGATTGCTTTGATTCAGGCAGCACTAATGAGTTGATGATTTTGAGTTTGATAATGATAATTGTTTCCTCTTAACGCTTTTAACACTTCTCTTAACTCTTTAACACTCTTAACACTTTAACATTTAAAGTATTAACACTCTATTAACACACTATTAACACAACATTTTTGGTATTATAGAAAATTCTTGGTCTCGTAAATACATCATTCAATCAATTAATGACGTTCATACCCTAATTCTAACATCTCAGACACTTATTGATGGATTTAGGAATGTTGATAGGTTTCATAACTTCTAAGCATTAGTTAAGTAGGTGGCTGGTAATGGCGCCACTAAAAAATGAATGTGTGGTATCGTCCAAAATTTTTAATTATCAACTCCTTTCGTGGTTCTCTGTCTCACACCTTTCTGGTTTTCAAACAAAATTAATTTTTATAGATCACTTACTACCCAGCGCACTTCACGTTTACAAGAACAATCTTCTAAGTCGAGAAAGCGATTTTACATCGAAAATACCTATTAGTCGAATTATATTTACTCAAATTGATAGAATTAAAACATTCCTCAAGCCTTGGAACTATAGTTGCGGTCTAACTGACCTAGCTATAATTGTGTTTTCCCCCGCGAGAAACTGATCTGAAGTCCTTTGCATCTTGTTCCACTTGAGAAATTTCCGCTAGTTGAAATTGGTTTAGAGTTTGATGTTTGAGTTGAGCGATTCCAACTGATCAAAGTCCGAATTGATCAAGTTTTGCTCGGCCCAATCGTCGGTACTTACCGACCCAACGGCAATGGTTTCTGATTCTCGGGGAATAATTGTTGTTATTCAACGTCTTATCCCAATTGTGATTAACGTGTAAGGCACTGCAATGTATTTAGTTCCGAAGAAACCTCATATATCTCGAACGTGGCAGATTTTTGAACTATTTTGGGCCGGATTGGCTTTAATAACACAGGTCTGCAGAATTTTTTTTATCAGCTGCATGGAATCTAATAGCTGAATTTTACGCTTTTTGGTGCGCTGAATCTAAAAATGACCGCCATTTTTGTCCATCACTTACAGTTTTCTTGCAAAACACGAGGAATGAGTACATAAAAAACACGAAAATGTAGGATAAAATCATACTTTGTTTTATGTAAAAACTCCAAAAAAAAAAAAACACAAACTGCTTAAGAAATTCATTCTGTTTTCTTGTGGAACCTTTTCTTTAATACTTCTTCGCACACGTTTTCGTTCTCCAGCATTGTCTGTATGCCTCTTGAGCATCCAACAGTAGTCAGGTAGCATGTTGACGTCCCATTGTCCTTGGTAGCTTCATTCCATTGCACTTACGTCTTGGTGGAATCGTTCACCTTGCTCCTCACTGAACGCTTCCAGGTTTTCTGGGAAGTAATTGACGCGGGAGTGTAGGAAATGAACTGTAGGAAAAGCCCCTGTTGCACCCCTGAGCTTTGTAGGCAGCCAAATACGATCTACAATGTATTTGTAGTTAGGGTCTTTCGTATTCCCTAGAAACTTTTGCACTACGTCCTTGAAAGAATCCCAAGCTTCTTTTTCTTGGTCTCCCATTGATCCTGAAAACTGGGGATCTGACAGAAGTTTACGTGTCGGGTCCTGTAAAAAGTCCCTCCTTCAATTTGGCTTCAGAAAGTTAGGGAACTTGGAGCATACATATCTGAAACATTCTCCATCTCTCGGCAATGATTTGATAAACTGCTTCATAAGCCCCAGTTTTATGTGGAGTGGGGGGTAATAAAACCTTTTCAGGTGGAACCAAGCTTCTATTAATCATGATAATGGTCTGCGTGTCTTGTCTGAATCGATTAAACTTTACCTACGTACAAAATTTAGGTACTTTTGTATAATACCGACTTTCAAAATTGGAAACTGATGGAGATGATTACGTATATTCAAACTCCATTGAGGATTATTGTTGTTGAATTAGGGGTGGGGAACAAAATCAAAACAGTCCAATTTATTACGAAATGCCCTTTGCTTTCGGGGTGTTTTCTGATAGGTTTTGCGATTTTGTGATGTAAATGTAAAGAGGTATTACAGATTTATTTTGACGTATTTCCTTTCATGAATTCGACGCTGAGGTTTTAAGGGCGTACATTCCCCGAATTTACATGAGAGGCGGTAGATTAAGGTGTTAGTGCTAAGGGGGGGGGGGGGGGGGTACGTAAGGGATTTTGGTCGGGCACTTTGTCTCGACCGTCACGCTCCCTCCTCCAGAGTCCTTCCTCACCACAATCCTCCGCAGCAACTTCCACCTTCACCGCCGCAACTACGATCGAGATCGCGGGGGAAATTATTAATGACCTCTTCGGGGAGACACCAGTCAAATAAATGCAGGACATTTGCGTGATTAATTCGCGAATAAAAGGAGTCTCCGCTCAGCCCCCACACTGTGGTAACACCTTCGCGACCCTCGAAAACGGTAACACTCTACGTAATCACCGGTGGGACCTGTAGATCGATAGTTGGGTGTGTGGTGGGAGGGGAGAGGGAATGGCTGCTGTGAATAGTGTGGTCGTGGGAAACGCTGCTGTGGATACTACGGTGGTGGGGGCTTCACGCACCTGCTCAAGATTTGTGAGCGGCGGCCGACCTAAACCAAAGGTAGCTCCTGGAGGCGATAAATCAACGAGGCCGCTGAGAGGATGACGGAGGCAAAAGCCAGCTAGAATTCCCAACCAGCCAGTAAAAAAATAAAGACTGAAACACAAAAATAGAATAGAAAAATATAAAGAGTAGTTTTTGCTGGGGCTCAGGAAAAGCAAATACCAACAAACCCTACCAGGGAAATGACTCGGATTTTCGCTGCAGTTTCCTCGGGGAAAATTATCATATGAAAAGCGGAAAAGGTTCGTTTGCATGACTGAACCTCGCGAGGGTGAAATGAACAAGGGAAATTCAAAGGGGGGATATGAATTTTAAATCGGCGACAAAGGAGAGTTGAAAGGGATTTTCGGGGGATAAGTTGTGTGGAATAAACGCACGTCGTCAAGTGTAACGGGATGTGATGGAAGGGAGGCGAGGTGAGGCAATGTAAAAGGTTATGCGTTAAGAGGAAATGCATCCGGTAGGGAGAACATGTACGACTGTACATCTGTTTAAATTTCTTTGTCTCGTTAATTTGTAAACTATTGTCGGGTACCTAATTTTTTGAATATTTCTTAATGGATCCTTGTCCCCCTCCGGTTCCACAGGATATCGGAACAGAGATGAAGATCGAAAAAACCGGCCATCAAACGCCTACATTGTGCTCGATACGTCGTTGTGCATACCATTCTGTTGAATTGAAATAAGAGAGAGATTGATTGATTGTTTGATTTATTTGTTTATTGATGTGACACACTAATTATTAGTTCCTCTCTTACATCACATCAAAATATGCTACACTATCAAATATATACTAGTGTCAGACTTCAAAATTATAAATAATGTTAAATGTTTTTAGAAGTGTGGAAAGTGCAAAAAGAAAAAATATTTGTACATAATATGTACATTATATTATAATGGAAATAAAATAATGAAAATAAACGCCTTGTGCATACCATTCTGTTGAATTGAAATAAGAGAGAGATTGATTGATTGTTTGATTTATTTGTTTATTGATGTGACACACTAATTATTAGTTCCTCTCTTACATCACATCAAAATATGCTACACTATCAAATATATACTAGTGTCAGACTTCAAAATTATAAATAATGTTAAATGTTTTTAGAAGTGTGGAAAGTGCAAAAAGAAAAAATATTTGTACATAATATGTACATTATATTATAATGGAAATAAAATAATGAAAATAAACGCCTTGTGATCTATGCAGCAAAATAATATGTAATCTTACAAAAATCAATTTAGATTTTGAGTATATTTCCAAAAGCTTAGCGTTGAACTCTTTCTTGAAGGTGCCAACTGACTTATTCATAGAGAGAGAGAGAGAGAATTTATTCGTAATTGAACAGAAAATTTGCATTCACTATAGAGTAACCAGAACACTATTGTCCGTCGGTAGGCAAGGCCCGTAATGACGAACAAGAGCTGCTATCAGCAGGATAGCCATACAACTAAAAAAATTTCTTCAACAATGTTAAAAAATACACGTTCTACGTCATACAAAAAAAAGCAGAAGACAACAAAATTGAATAAAATGAAAATACCACTGCACAAATTAAAAGATTCTTTGTAGCTAATATTTATATTTCACGTGGTGATATCTGTTTTTTTTTTTTATTGGACTTGATTAAACCAGGATTACTGCCTGAAATATGGTTGTTTATAAGAAAAATCACATTATCCTGGATCGTGATAATTTTAGTTTCAGTTAGATGAGTTTTTGGGCAGGTGGGTATGTATCTAAATTATCTTTTTGGGCCATGTGATTTAATTTCCCTCGCCCTTTCGCAACCCAGGCATAAGTTGGCTTGCGTAGCCAACATTTGTGCGCATGCGCGGCTCACTAAAATTTGATCGTTATATTCTTTGTAAAAAAATAAGGGGACGTTACATCGATGAGTTTTTCGCTATCTCTCGAAATAAAAAGGGTGGGACGTTCATTAAGAATTATCCTGTATGTGTTTTGATTAATCATACCCATATTCCTATCACACTCCATGTATGAATGCCCCGAACTGGAAATATAACTTATTCTTATGATTAACGCATGTTATGGTACTCTCAAACTGCTACTAGATGGTAAAATTTTGAGGTAAAACTGGTCTGAGGTCGTTCAATTATTGCCGTAAGACAGCCTGAAGAGGCATTCCATCTGGGCTTGGCGATATGTTGGATTCTTAATAACACTTTCCTTTCAGTTCAACATCTGCCACGAGGTTCATGAGAATTCTTCTCTCTACAGCCTTTCAACCTGTTTTTAGCTGAAAAAATTGTTTAAATGGGAAATATGCGACAGTCTACAGCTAACTTTATTTTGCCTGAATGTAATTGCCGTTGTTCAACATGGCCTTATATTGAATCAACTGAATAACACAATTCCTATGCGAGTGACGTTCTCAGACTTTTGAATAAAACCACTTTCACCGTCCACGGCTCTAAGGCCAATATAGGACAATATGTGGGCCAGCTCTGTGAAAGGAGTGAAATATTCTTTGGTCGAATCCGCCCTTCGCTCCACAACTCTTCTGAATGAATAATGCACCATTTTTCCGGACCATAGACTCAACTCCGTGTAAAACCCATCCATTCTACTATCTTGCACTCCCCGGACAGTGTGTTTCTGTTGGTTTTTTTCTTCTCTATCTTGAAATAAATTCAGGTACAGCTGGAGGTCCGAATTGCTGGGGTCAGATTGCGAGTCCTATCGCCCCTCTCCCAAAAAATAATGTTTTCCTAAGGGTTAACCGAATATTTTTTTCCTCGTACCCTTTTCCTCCATTATTAGTGGTATCACGTTCCGCGTTTACCTTCAGATTTATTCGTGAAATCCTATTTATTCAGACGGAAAAAGGTTTTGGAGGGGTCTGAAGACGTAGACCGCAGGAATATTCTTCGCCGTCTGGTCCTTCCTTCCGTATTTTCATTACGAGGGCTCTCATTCGATTATTAATGGTTTCCACCGAGGCCTAAATCACAAAGAAAAATCGTACGAGATGAGAATCTAAGAACGTCTTCTAGAAAACCTTGTATGCAAAATGGCAAAATTCACCAAACGTTCTGCAAATTAGGTGGATAGTGTAGCATCTCCGTCACATGATAACCTGGACACATCGTCGGATGGGTCGCATTCATACTATTTTGGAGGGTCTTCTGAGGGCGTAAAGAGTATATAAATGCCATTTTCATTCCATGCGAATCGCCATGGTAATTTAACATTAACAAAGTTTATCTCAGAATGAACAAAATGCCACTTATAACCCTTGTGCTCTATATTATATTTTTAGCATGGAACATGCTTTCATCACCTAACTGGGGGAAAACGCGACGAAACCGTGGAACGAAAGTAGCGCGGGATTTTGTAACGATTTTTTCTTACAACCGACCCGTTTCTAGGGAAATGTATCGCCGTTAGTTTTCATCCCACGAAAATCGTTCGCCACTCGTTGAAAAGCCCTCAATTTATCCGTAAATTATATAAGTACTGCCAAAAAAGCTGTAAATATGGACGAAGCTGAGGTATACCTCTAATTCAAAATAGAGACCGCTTCTTTCTTGTGAATTTTCACTTTAACCAGAATGAGTTAAAAGGGCGCTAAAAACGAATTCGGGGTCAAAAATGCGAATTTTAACCCATGCGCACACCTTATTGGATGACTCATTCAATATCTCTAATTAATTACAACTTCCTGCATATACGGGTGAATGTCAAACTGGGCAATTTTCAACTAGCAAAGTTTTCAAAAATGAGCCTACTCCTAAAAGGCCTCAAAAATTTGTGGTGATTTCTGGCCAGGCTAGGGTTGAGAAAATACACTCGGCTAAAATCAAACTCCATTTTTAAGCTCAAAATTTCATATTTTCAAATTCTGGGCCCACGGTAATTACCAATATAGGCATGGTAATTACTGAACGGCCCATGGTGAAATGCTCACATGCATAATTCTATCTGAAGTCAATGTGAATGATACAAAGGTTTTGATGTTTGAAATTCATCAAGGGTATCTATATTTTGCATAACCTCCCGAAATTGCATCTTCTGCCTGCTCTGTTGCAGTTCTTCAATTAACCTTTTCTATATTTCAGTTTATTCTTTTCAATAATGAACCATCCGAATCGCCTTTGAAAAAACGCGATCGCAATACTGTCCTATACCCATATCGTCAGAATATTCGGAAATATTTTCTTATCGAACCTTTTTAGGGCCCAAAGGGAACTTCTGTACGAAGATTCAGCCTTCGAAATCTATTGGATCAGGGCAAACTGTCGTAACAGGCCTATCAGCTGAATTCTTGGAAACCCTCTCTCTCATTGAGCGGCTTTATTGTGCCCCATACGATCCTATACCAAGCTAGGTTTATTTGATCCGGGGAAACTGTATAAAGGCCTGACGGAATACGGGCCAATATGAGCCCAAGTTGGTACCCAGTTTCAGCTCTCGAGGTCTATTGAATTGGTAAATACTGTCTAATACTCGGAATTTGTGAAATACCCTTATTATAGGCTGCTTATATACCCTTTCAACACGATTATTGTGATGTTTTGAACGAATTACTTCAGACCAACCTAATTTGCGTCTTGCTCCGACAAAATTCGTACCACAGTCGGAATCAGAAGCCAGATCTGAGACTAATTCCAAATGAACGGCCTTGGTACTGAAGCACAAAAACAGGGAAATATAATATAGCATAATATAATATAGCATAATATAGCATAATATTATTATGCTTATGCACTTTGACCTTGCGGATATTTGCCATAGTTGACAGGAAAGGACGTTAGGTCTAGAGCATTATAAAAACAGAATAGAAAAAAAAACAACTGGGACACCCTATTTATTGTATGGTAACTTGTGCGAAGGATACTGAGGTCATATATTTCGAGTACTGCGTGTTCCACGTGGTGGTGATGTTCATGGACACTTCGTAAAGCTGATTTGTTGGGCAGAGCTCGAAGAAAGGGGAATCGCACAAAGAAACCCCGAGTCCCTTACGAGCCGATAGTAGTAGGCGGATTTTCGGGGAAAGATCTTTTCCCTAAAGGAGGAAGGAAAAAAATTGACTCAAAACGTCACAGACGGAACCGCCCACACAGACGCGTCTCTCGGGGTCTTTTCTCCGGGAGCACACAACACGCCGTTTCCCTGTTTACTTCTTGTGGAATGGAGGTAATGAAAGTGGTCGTAAGAGGAGTCCTGGCCTGGTTTGTTCCTTTGGGGGTCTTCTGTGAACTCCTCACAACGGCCTTTCAGAAAACCCTCTTGCCAGTTCATGAAGGATCTCTTTCTCATGGGAATCTTCATAAAAATGTTGACTTACAAGGTGGTCTTGTACATTTTGACATATGTACATATTTTGCTGTTCCTTGGGGGTCACATATTATTTTGTTTGGGTACTTAATCAATTTCCGCGCCTCAACTTTTTCTCACGGGTTTCTCGTACAACGATTTTCGTTATGTCCATGTAACGTCCTTGGTTTTCATCTCTCGAAATTCGTTCGAAAGCTCTTAGTTTATCTCACAATTACATTCGCTATCTCCCCTTCTGCCTATTTAATAAGGTCGGATTATAGTCGTATCAGTACAGGAAGGGTGGCAATAAAGGGAATTGTTTATTCTCCAAAAGATCATGCGAAGAACGTGTTGATGGTGTAGTGTAGTATGACGGATCCAGGAAACCCAAGATATTTGGAGTGGGTGTACCCTTGGAGCTGTCATAGGAAACATCTACGTTGCCATGGCTGTAGAACACCTGAGTTGAAATTATTGTTCGTAATTATTCTGTGTGCCAATTATATTACGAGAATAATGAAACATTATTCTGCCCTGTTATAGAAAAACGCCTTAACTCCGAAATTGTCGAAAATAGGGTTTTTACGTACCCCTCCTTAGGGAGGGGTTGATTGATCAATTGATGCAACCTCACCATTCTAATGGTCGATTTGAAATTTCAAAATGTCCACCAGGAAGGGGTTGAATTTAATCGGGGTGAAATCTCAAATGAGCTTGATGTTGGAGGAAAACGCCTCAACTGCATATTTGTTGAGTAGAAACACCTCAACGCTTCGTTTGAAACACCATGGCATGCTTTGATGTTATTTGTTTAGGAAAAAAGCCTCAACTCGCTGAAAACTTGACGTCGTTGGCTTTAGATGATAACTTGAGTTTTGTTTTGCAGTGAACAAAAGGGGAGTTTTCACAGGTAAACTTTGAAGCTGAATTCTGACAAATCAATTATTTACAGTTGAGGCGTTATTCCCTCAATAGGGCAATATTGGGCGTCAGAGAGTCCCGTTTCTTAACAATGAAGATGTAAGACTTGCCCATGAACCTGCTCAAGTCTTGGGTTGGAGACAGTAAATTCTGTAGAATAGTTTCATTATGTCTTATCTCTTTGTAATAATACAGCCGTGGTTATGAATAGCACCAGGGTGTACAGGTCATCAGACTTCTTCACTGAAACTTAGGGGACGTTGAGGGGAAGTCCGTACTCTTTCAAAGTACCTTATAAAGAGTAATTTCTTCCTCATGGGAAGCTTTACAAGTATAAAAATAATAGTGTTGGATTAAAAATGCTCCAAAACGGATTCGTGCCGTAAATGTCGACAAAAATCCCCAGTCATGCAGCAAGACTATAAGAGCGGATTTCCGAAGAAATAACCGTTATTATGTAAAATGTTTCTGTTGGAGGACTTGATTTTGTCTCCATTCTTTCTTCAGAGCATCACCGCAGTTCAACGCTGAAGACGATGGTGAAGTCAGAATGGCGATATCTCATTCCGTTACCACATTAGAGCCAGGTGAACTTCAAAAACATCTCAAGTAACAACCACGTTTCTTCATCTTCAAAGTGCTCCAGTTTGAGAATGGAATAAGGTATAGCAATTCTGACTTCACCATCGTGTTCACCGTTAAACGATCTTTAAAATGATTTTCCACTTGTCCGACTGTTTAGGTTTTAGAATTTATGGGTATTTTTTTCTCCTTAAAATTCCCTTAACACCCCTTACAGTGGCCCGATTCTGCCCATCTACGAACTTAGCCTTTTGATTGCCAAGTCAGATTTTGTTGTGCAAATTTGAACTTTTTATCTCAATTCTATCGAGATTTTTCGTCTGGAATATTATGTGATAGGTACATAATATGTCAAATTGTACTGAAAACAGGCTGCTGCCATATAGAATTAATATTCCATGACATGGAACATTGTTATGCTTGATTAAATTCAGTTGTAAAAGTTTAATTTCGTTTTCCACGCTCAACTGACTATTGTTTTGCCTCTAGGTGCCCCACCAAGAATATTCTATTCTGTTTCATCCACAGATTGTAGATCGGTAACCTTTATAATTGGGTATCTACCGTAGAACGTATTCGAATTCCTCTATGGGTGGGATTTGTACATCGGTTGTCGGGTAGTGATATTGCGGTAACGTATTTCGGATGCCGTTTAGACCGGAGTATCCTGGTGGGCTTGAAAACCGTGAAATCTGCTATACCAACTTGTACTACCAGTTGTTCTGCCTCCCGCAAGCTTCGTAATTCGGTTGTTCGCTAGTTGTACGAGCCCCTGGGGGAGGGACAGGATACAGCAGAATATTTGGGATGGGAGCGGGATGGTGAACGAAAGGGACCGGTGGTGAACGAGGGGAAGCTCCCGCCTGTTGATTGGAACTCGGGGTTTTAGCTATTCAGGAAACCGATCGGGTGGTTCCTTTCCGTCCTCGTCGGATGTCATTTGCTCTCCGGCCCCCTGTCCTTATTGGTACTTCCAACCCTTCGATTTTACACACCCGAGGCCGGAGTCTGACCTTCATTGAAATAGTGAGGTTGAAAATTCGCGAAGACCTAACGACGTTTTTTCGTTCATCCAGATGACAAACTGCAAATTTATGTTGTAACATTACGTGATTTTCCCTTATCAAAATTTAACAGCTCAACAGTTAAAAAACTCGACGCTCGAACGAGGCATAGATATGATACCTTAAAGCACAGAGGTACTATATTCAAAATGGACATTTTGATATAAATGCAAACAAAGCTTTGAAACAAGTGTAAATTGGAATGAAAATTGTTGGCCACTCTTTAACCTCCATTACTGTGGTGCTTTCAAGAAGCATCGTTCGGTGGAATGAAACAGGTTGAAATAGACAAATTGAAAGGACATACGCCCTTTGAGCAGTACAATGAAGGACATAGCCCAGCTGAGCAAATAGGGTAATGGACATTACTACACAGGGCAATTGGCGTATAATTCAAAGTAAACAAACCTTTCTTCAATTTTTAATTTATTGTATAATTATTGAACATTAAGACAGCTTGGAATGGAGCGATAAGTAACTCAATAGTTATTGATCACAGAAAGATCTATTAAAGTCATTCTTACAGACGAGATCGATCGCGATGAGTAATGCAATTTATCGAATGGATGGAGAAATAATAATAATTTTTTAAATAATCCTCCCGCTGAACAGGCTGGAGCTATGTCTGGACATAGAACTACAAAACATTGAGCACTACAAAACATTGAGGCCGAGCAAGTTTCCGGGACATTGACCATCAAACCTATGGACATAGAACCAATGGACATCGAACCAATGGTCATAGAACATTTTCGGTTGTGAGCATATTCCAACTACAGTTTTTCCTCTTTTTGTCCTTTTCTCTCGTACGTAAGGATACGTGTCTTGGTCCAGTCGAAAGAGCGTAAAAATACGATTCTTTAGATACCAATATCTCAAAATCGACATTTTTTGCCATAGTAACTCTGTGCTTTAAGGTATCGAAATACAAAATTTGTTGTCCGGGGTTTGTTTATATCTCTATAAAGCACAAATACCTTAAAGCACAGTTACCCTTAAGGTATGTTCATTAAATAATATTAAATAAAAATAATAAATTATCTGTGCTTTAAGGTATTTGTGCTTTATTGAGATATAAACAAACCCCGGACAACAAAGTTTTGTTGTGCGGGGGTTCGTTTATATCTCTATAGGTATCATTTTTTCTCCACCAAATCGTACTAACAGTGTGTGGGAGAATGAATCCGGTGTAATTCGGAAAGAGGTTTGCAGTATTTTCATTGTTATCGTGATTCTGATGTTGGTTACAAAGATCGAATAGCTCTTCCAGTTGGAACAGCGGAATATTTGTCTTGAAATGATGGTAATGGGGTAGAATCGAAAGATTAGGTTCATTATGAAACGACTCTTTAGTCACAAACTAACAGGTAACTCATTCAAGAACCCGAATATTCTCATAATCTTGTCTCTTCATGTTGCCAGTTGGGAGAAGTGTGTCGAGGCCGAAGGGTGTTTGAAGCCACTAGTTGGGTGATTAAATCACCACTGTCTTGGTAATGGGTTGAGGAAGCTAAAATGATTTGCCTGCCTGCCTGCCTGCCCCTATGTCTCCATCCGGCCATTTAGGGCCGGCGTTTGAGTCGCTGGTCTTTGGTGGCCAAGTAAGCTCGGCGTTGCTCGCAATAGTTCGTACACATTTCTGCAGAACCTCCGACACTTAGTGAGGGTTTGCTCCAATCCACTTGGAGTCCATCATACGAGCCATATGAAAATTAACTATTGAAGAATGAACCCAAAGGGCTTGTTGCTTCACTGCATTATCCGATCAGGCAACATCCCTTGCGAATCGGCTTACCGCCATCGACTCTCACGATAATCTATTTTCCATTAGGATAAAATCTGTGGAATTTGAATTTCTTCATATGATTAGACTGAATGGATAATGGGATGTTTGGCCGTGATGAAACATGAAAAACACTTGCTTGGCAAGTCTGAAGTAGAGTGAATGTGGTGATATCGTCCCTACAATTGCAAACTATCGAATGTGAAAATCACTACTTTTCAGGAGAGAAAAAAAACCTTCGACAGTAACTCCAAAATCAGCGCCATAACGAAAGGACAAGTTTCTAGGAAAAAGCAGTTGGGGTCGTACTCATAGCTCCTGTTATGCTCAGGCGTGCTAGCCGTTGACATTTTTCCAGTAGCGTTTGAGTCTGCAGCTGCATTGTTTTCTTCTACCAGACTACTGACCTTATTATTGGCCTTACAATCTGTAACTCCATTCTATAGAATGAGCTTTATTTTGCACCAAAATCCATAATTGCCACAATGTGTTGATATCTCGTTTTGACACCTTATAAATTAATTTCCTTAAACCTTAGCTCAGAAACTATTACTCGATGGGGGGATAACTTAATGTTTGATCCAATATTGTGTTACCACTCAGTCCAATCCGTCACCCCACATCGTCATCCTTCAATTACCAATATGGTAATGACCCACCGTTCATTCCAAAAGAGAAAACAAATCGACGGCATCGAGATCATTTTTATGTATGAGACTTCCCTCATCCCTCGTCCCTCAATCATCGCCACTGATCCACCTAAAGCTCGACCCTTCATCCGCTAATCGTCGGCTCCGCGTATATTCTCTTTTTCTCAGGCGGTTATCCATCAAAATCGACGTATACCCGATGATGATGATGATGAGGGGGGGGGGGGGTGTCCGTAACCTCTTCGAACTGTTTTATTAATTAGCCATTTTAATTTCGTCGACCGGATATCAGAACGCTGTTCAAACACAGCTCTTTTGAAAGCGTTTTAATTCCGGATTTTCGCATTAATTTTTTACCAAACGCCGTTTTTCCTCCCGCTTCTTTGTGTTCTAATCAAAAAGTTCGCGAATTTTGCCCTCCATCCCCAAAGGGTATTTTGCCCTCCGTTTCAAGCCCACTATTAAGTACACGGTTTATTCAGGAGGTGAGTAAATTAACACCAACTCACGATTCTGATTGTACGTATATATTCATCCTATTCTCCCTTAGAAGCATTAACATGTAGTATTAAAGCACCTTTCATTCCACGTGTTCTACTTTTGATTTGGACTTCACTTCTAAATTTAACATATTTAAATATTTCCACATAATAATTATGTTATTAATTATGTTTCATATTATGAAACGATGTTTTCTTTAATTTGAACATTTTTTGTGTCCTTTGTATTTATATGTGTGCTGAATTCGAATCAATAGTGAAAACAATTCTACCAAGCACCATTTTTCAGAGATTTAAACACATTTTTGGTGGAAAAAAAGTAATATTTAAAATAATATTATTTAATACTGAACATAAAGGGTATGGGAAAAGTCAAGTTAAGGAGGAGGGCCTGGATCAGGCAGATGAGAGTCCCTTCTGCTGAGACTGTTAGCCAAAACACTACATCTGCTGTAAAGTGGACACTTACCTGGTAAATAATTGAGTACCGTCAGGTCCTACAAATGCGTTGTGGGACCCCTTCCGGTGGACCAAAAAATTCCAGATATCTTAGTGTTCATAACTGAACCGATTGGGATTTCAGCGCATCAACATTTCGAACCTTCGTGGGGGAAAAAAACCCCCTCTAAGAGCAGGATTGGGCGAATTCAGCATTGTAGCTACTACAAGCTACTACAATCTAGGAGTAACTACTTCTCCTAGATTCGTTTAATCGGATTAAAAAGTTGAATTGTATGTGAGTGGTTTTATTGAGTTAATTTCTAATCACTTAGCTTGACCTAATGAGACAATTATCTACTCGCAGCCAGGTAACATTACAGTTACATTTTAACATGGATATGTTTTAGGGTAGGGGCTCAGTCTGAAATTAGCGGCACAAGTAACTGCACTGAAATTAGCGTGGGTACACAAGTACTTAGTCATTTCATGGAAATCATTAGGCGGTCGGTAGTAATGCGGTACTAATAAGCAACGACACCGCTTTTTTACGTGGCTTCAGTTGGAGCCAACTTCACACTGAAAACTTATCCACGTGTAATTATTTTCAAATGTAGGAACTTTTCACCATTTATTGGGATTTTTCAACAAAAGCCATAAATTTGAACTAACGAACGTTTGCACATGTCTTCACCTATAAAATATGACACATTGTGCCCTTTCAAACCCATTCGAATCCCCAACACATGATCTTGAGTAATCCGCAGATTACACCCCTCGGTTGGTCGGTTATCGTTACATAAGTTTCCCAGTCTTTCCCTCATTTATATGGCATTACAATTGTGGTACCACAGTTCTGGGCACTCACGAAAACTGTGTTATCACCATGATTGATTCCCAGCGCAAGCCTTTTATCCACCGCACCATCAATAAAGTCCACCGGCTCCGACCGTCCCACAATACACCAAAATGACGGGGGTGGAAATTCAATAGTGAAAATTCCGTAGATGAATCACTTTGAAAGAGGTACCACGTGCGCGCGGTATATATTTTGTTTATTTTTTTCATTTTTTTTTGTGTAGGATATTCGAACCCTTGAAAAGCCTTTAGGAGAGAGACCCTCCTGCTCTGAAGTAGGTCGGCCCCCGTATTGTATCCATTCCCCGCCTCCTATTGTTGGGAATATGGAACGCCCGGAGAAGTTGAATTCTGCTCTTTATGTATTTCTCTCTCTTGTCGAGCGGTGCGTCGGCCCGTATTGTAATTTTCAGACGGAAGGAGGAGAGGGATATTATATGAAAAACAACTCAATTCCATCTGTCCAAATATTTTTCTTCCCTCCCCTCATTTTTTTGGAAAAATAAACTTACTCTACTGGAACTTCAGTTGCTTCAGAGTTAAAGTAAATTTGATTGTTAATTTTCAGATCCGATATTATTTTTGAATAAAAAGCGTAGGGTAGGAGCAAACATGTAGCTTCTTAATATCCCCGAACTTGCCGTTATCGTGAATTATGAATATGGTTTTTGAAGTGATCGTTGGTAAAATAAATGTTTTGCTCGATAAATTGTAGGGTTAATAGTAGGTTATTGATTCAATATTCTCTTGCAAGAGGAACCAGAGCACTATGGACTTGCCATAGGATGCTCAGCAAAAAAGGGGGGCTTACCCCAAGAATGACATTATGGCCATATAAAGCTATTGTCAGGCCCATGGTCACATATTATGCATCAGTCGTATGGTGGCCAAATACTGCACAGCTCGGGTTTACCAAACTTCAGAGGCAAGCATGCCTTGGCATTACAGGGGTTATGAATACAACTCCCACAGCAGCACTAGAGGTTCTTTTAGACCTCACTCGTCTTATTTTATATTCAAAGGACAGCCTACCTGGGGGCCATCAGGATGCTGCAAGTGGGGAGGATCAAATTCCCCGTTCGTAAAGGTAGTCACGTGGGAATACCGGACAAAATAAATAGAGCCAGTGACCATGTCAGTTCCCGACGCAATGCTGGAAAATATGAACTTTGACCTACCCTTCAGGGTGATCATTAATGGTCGTGAATGCTGGAAGAGCGGACTGCCTCAATTTGAACCAGGTTCACTCGTGTGGTACACGGGTGGATCATGCAGCCACCATCTATCAGGCAGAAACCCATGCCATAGAAATATGTGCACAAGACATTGCCAGGAAAAGACTCAAAGGTGCAAGAAATTACATTTTGTCTGACAGCCAGGCTGCTTTGAAGGCAGTTTCTGGCTTTTCGATTACCTCAAAGCTGACCTGGAGTTGCCTGCATTACCTCAAAGCCGCTGCCCAGCGCAACAAGATGACTTTGGTACCCTGGGCATGAGGGAATGGAGGGCAATGAAGAAGCCGACCGCCTTGCCAAAAAGGGATCAGAGTCCTACCCAATCGGTCCTAAACCCCAGCTGTAGGTGATGCAACAAGCGTGTGGCCTATTGGCAGAACACTCCAAAGCAGGTTAATAACCAAGAGGTTAATAACCATTTCCAAGAAACGTTCTAAAGCACTCCTGTCCCTGAGGCGCAAAGACCTTCGCGAGCTCGCGGGTCTCCTCACTGGCCATTGCCCTTTGAGGTATCACCTTCACAAAATGGTGGAGGTGGACTCAACAGATCATATTTTTTGCGAGTGCCTCGCTGTTGCATCACTAAGATTCTGGCATTTAACACCTGCCGATATTGCTGGGGAGATGTCTGAAAACCTCCTTCATTTTGTGAAAGATTAAGGATTAAGTCACAATAGATCTTTTGGTATCAGTGACAAGGGGTTCCTCCCGTCCCTCTTCAGACAAAAAAAGGTTATTGATTCGCTTTATTTGTGAATGACTTGGTCGATGAACTTGACTTTGGAATAAGGATGGGATCCTCAAACATCAAAGTTTTGTTGTATGCAGATGACCTTGTTCTCCTGGCGGAGGCTCCAAAAGAGCTGCAAGACAACATAGACGCACTGAAGACTTACTTTGACAGGTGGGGGCTCAGTGTCAACTTGCCTAATTCTAAAATAATGATATTCCAAAACGGCGGACGTCGTAGAGCAACAGAAAAGCAGACCTTCAGTCGGGAGGTTGTCAGTATAGTACCAGAGTATACTTATCTGGGAGTTACCCTTACGCTGAGACTCTCCTTATCTGAACATCTGCTGAGGAAAGCAAGGTCGGCAAAATTTGATTTAAATTACGCGTGGGGTATCTTGAATGGTGGGATAGGCTGGCCCAAGCTGATTCAATAATACCGCTTTGCATGGAGATACAGGTCATTTCTTGTTCAGCAGTTTAATTTCTAAATCTGGACCAGGAGAGTCTCTTTGTTTCTTTTTTCTTGTTTGATCTTTGGTTAATGGGCATCGTTATGGATATTTATGCAAGATGCAAAAATAATGAACATATTTCTAGTCTATTCTATTCTAGTAGCTTATTGCTTCGCTTAAAGAGATCGTTGATGTATTGAAAATTCACTTATTATACACAGATCCTCTGTCAGTAGTTGTATTCACCTCCACTTGTTCTACTTCTTTGATCGTTTACATTATCCGTCCAATCGAATAAAAAATAAGCTCATATTGAATAGTGTGTCAAGAAATAAGGTCAACATTGATGAGCTCCTTCGGACAACGTAATAACTGGGGATATCAGGTTTTGCTTCTCAGACATGGCGGGAACTTCGGAAAACTAGCGCCGAACTTCGTTAAAATTGCATTTTACTCCTCGACTTTTTACTTCCGCTTGAACTTTTATTATAATCAAGAAACTCAATGTATGGGACCGCAGCTTCAAACCTTCCCTTCATAGATTCCACGGCTTCTCTCTCGCCCTCTTGTAAAGTTACGTTTTATGAGACACAACTCGGTTTGGAACAACATTGTCCTCATTTACTTGGCCGTTTTGTGGGTTGTAACGGCGGTTTGGGAGTTCGTCGAATCTCACGGTGGTGTGTTTCAAATTTATTTGACAGGAAGATGTTGAGAGAAACAGTTTCGGCGAAGGAAGTCTGAAATTGTAACAGACTCTTTAATGGTCCCATTTCGTAAAAGTTTGTAAGATATGCATTTTCTAGTATCAAAGTCTAGAATAACTAGATATTTTGTCATGAGATGCAATTGAACATTTGAATCACGTTTATAGCCAATTGTATCCTCGTACTCTTCGGTATTTTTTTCTTCTAAATATTAGATAACTTTATTTGTAAATATTACATTGTAATTTTACACAAATAATAAATAACATACAATAAATAACTCGAAACTTATCTATGAGGTTCTTGACCTTTGTCAAGCCCCATATAAATCTATGTAAGTAGTTAATAATAACGATAATAATTATTGTAGGTACAAGATGTAAGGGATCAATGCAATAGATGAGAGGTGGGTAATAAGTGGTTTTTAGATCACTACCTAGGTCTTTCCTTTTGAGACGTCTTCTGGCTCGTTCTGGGGGAGGGTTGAGTGCTGCATTTCTTAGGTCTGCATTTGCATGCGTATTCAGAGTTTGGTGCAACATGTTGTAGAACTGAGTGAATGTTTCCTGGACTCCCAGTATACTCGGGTCGCTGTGGAGAGACTGGTTTCTAATGAACCAAGGTGAGCTCGTCATCATTGGAAGGCGTCTGTTTTGTTGCACTTGGGTACTTGATGCTGATCCCCAGAGTCCACATACGTCCACATCGGTCGAATCATGGTTTGGTAAACAAGCCGTTTTGGCTGTAGACTCAGTGGGGACTCATTTCCGAACAGTTGCTTGAGAAGCGTGATTCTGCTACGAATCCGTTTAATTAGTGAGGATATGTGGAGGTTCCATGTCATTTTTGAGCTCCAAACCTAGATATTTGTCTGTGTTTTCGAGTGGAATTACCTCGCCTCCAAATTTAATGTTTACATCCTCCACTTTTCGTTTTAAAGTGAACCTAACTACTCTGGACTTAGTGGGGTTCACTTTGATTCTCCATTTTTGGAACCAATCGTCGACCTGATAGAGCATCTGTTGCAAGTCGGTTTCTGTATACTGACAGGTTTGTGAATACTTTGCTGAGAACTGCTGAGTCATCTGCAAACTGTGCAAATAGTTTGGATTTAGAGCTAGACTGGGGAAAATCGGACGAGTATAATATAATCGTAGAATATAATATACTCGTAGAATATAATATACTCGTCCGATTTTCCCCAGTCTAGCTCTAACTCCAAACTATTTGCACAGTTTGCAGATGACTCAGCAGTTCTCAGCAAAGTATACACAAACCTGTCAGTTTTGCACAGTCATATTATGAGCTACAGTAATGGCCCCCATACACTACCTTGCGGGACTCCGGCAGTTTGATTTTTCATATTACACTTATTTGGATCAAATTTCAGTTTAGATCTCATTTGCTAAGTCCTAAGTGCTACCTCACAGTCTCATTTAAATAACAATAATATTAATGACTAAAATTAATTGCCCAATTGTAATATCCGGGAAGAAACTCAAATAAGTAATTAACAAACACTTCGATATACGAAACAATCGGTACGCAGTTTATTCTTCAATTGCCAATACAGAACACCCGATATAACCCTCGGGAAGGTAACAAGGGTGGTGGTTCCCACACCAATAAAATGAATGAATTTCACATTTGAAAAATATTGGAGATCTTGGGTACCAAATGTGTCTACTTCAAATTTCCCCCCTTGCCTTAGTAATACCCTCCTGCCTAATTCCTACTGCGTGAACTACTGTCAGTTTCACTAAGATTTACCGCTCAACAACACGGATTTAATCGCTGAAAATTGCTAGTTATCGTTTTAAAACCGAACATGAAGGAATCTTCATGGAACGTTCTTGAACGTTTTGGACCTACAAGAAGTTGGAAAAAACTCTGCAAATTCTTGATACAACGGATTATTATCTTCTTTGTGCAGATCACCATTCTGTCTAGATCTTTAAATGATAGATTTTAAATAGATGATTTTTGGTAGATGATTGATAAAATCAAGTACAGTGAAAATTAGTATTACTTATGATTAATTGACTAAACCATGTGGTTCTAATCAGCTGGGCCAGGCTGAGAAAAGCAATAGAATACATTAGTGAACTGAATTTAGCTAAAGAAAGCAAATATTTAAAAGCATAGCAGCAAGTAGGTAATGTACGAGTATATGGATGAGACCTCATGACTCAAAGTGGAGTCGAAAAAAGTGGACATAGAGCTTTGAATCAAGTTGAAGTTGTTACAGAAAGAATAGGAATAATATCTGTTAGAAATATTTGAAGGAACGGGTAAAACGCTTTGTTCTCAGTTCTACCTTCTTGTTATTAAGTACAATATAAAATTAAAAATAATCTCAATTCTTCGTTAGGTCAAGTGAAAAGCTGAAATTATCGTTCAAAATAGACACGGGATTCATAAATTCGGTACTTGTGGGCTTGAGAATTGTGGTCAAACAAGTAGGAAGTTCGAAGAAAGACTAACGGATAAAATTAACCAGAGCTTGAAGAAGGTTTTGAGGCCAATAAGGTTTGTCCAGCCTTTGCGATTCATCCTAATTTGTTGAGTAAATTTGTTTTTGCATGTCCCTACCTACTTGAAAAATTCAAAATAATTAAGATTGATACACTTCCTTTTGGTATTTCTCCATTATTGCGTGCATTACCGAATTTTCGAAGAAAATGTAGCTATTGTTCTCGGTCCAAAAATTGTTAAAACTCGAATTTCCGAAAAAGGTTCATACCAAAATCCGTTTCAGACCATTCTGAATCCACTGCCAAAAGACACCAAAAATTATACGTACATATACCTATATTTACGTATGTGTCACTCCAGACCATAACTCTCGATAGAATTGAGATAAAAAGTTCAAATTTGCACGAAAAACTCTGTTTGCAATCGAAAGGCTAAGTTCGTAGATGGGCACAATCGGGCCACTCTAAGGGGGGGGGGGGGGGTGAGTTTTAGGGGGGGACAATTCCACGTAAATTCCCAAAATGAAACATTCTGACCTCATTTTAAAGGGGGGGTTTTTTTTTAAAGAAAATGCTGAACACGATGGTGAAAACAGAATTGCAATATCTCATTTCGTTTTCAAACTTGAATACTTTGAAGATGAAGAAACGTGGTATCAAGTATAAATTGAGACATTTTACATAAAACCAATTATTTCCTCGAAAATTCGCTCTTATATCCATGCTCACTGTGGATTGTTTCATAAATTTATAGAGGAGATCAGTAATCAAGCAAGTGATGCCGAACTGTGTTGTTAGTTTTATTTTGGTCAGTGGGTGTTCTAAACTGGTGTAGAATACATTCAGAAATATCGAAGTTTTGGTGAACATTAGGATTTTTCCACTTCTAGATCAGCTGTTTTCCCCTCTGTGCGTCTGTCCGTAGCTCCATCGGGTTTCCCCATTGACGAGACGGTGGCGCGTTGGAGTTTCGGCGTGGAGTGTTGGAGTTTTGGCGTGGAGCGTTGGAGTTTTGGCGTGTAGCGTGGGAGTTTTGTCGTGGCGCGATGTCGCAATTGGCGTGCTATCGTGCCAGGTTGGCGAGTGGTGAAGGGTGGCGGGAGAAAGGTGATGGTGATGTGTGGAGGGTGGCGGGTGGTGGAAAAGTGCGACGGTAGGAGGGTTGTGGGTGGTGAGTGGAGGGTTAAGGGTCGTGGGTGGAGGGAGTACAACGCCACATCAAGAGGATATCGAGGTATCAACCGAATGACGAGATCTCCAGCGAATAACGTGACCACAAGCCGACACGGTGATCCCAAGCCGACAACTTGATCCCAAGCCGATAACGTGATCTCAAGCCAGTAACACGATCTCAAGCCAATAACGTGATCTCAATTTCATGTGCCACACGTGGGGTTACCTACACAAAATCTGAATTTTGGCCCAATCTTGGCGGGCTCATAGCGTGAGTTGCGTGAAACTGAAAACAACGGTTGAGGGGTCAAATTTTCATGAAATTTTACGTAGAATCCAAATCTAAAATAAAAGACTTTATATCGAATCGAGGTGTTTATTTGAATTCGAATGGACCTTCAAGAAGAGCAATTATCAACTTAAATTATTCGAAACTAACGATAAAAGTAGACTTCATATCGAATCGAGGTGTTTATTTGAATTCGAATGGACCTTCAAGAAGAGCAATTGTCAACCTAAATTATTCGAAACTAACGATAAAAGTAGACTTCATATCGAATCGAGGTGTTTATTTGAATTCGAATGGACCTTCAAGAAGAGCAATTGTCAACCTAAATTAGTCGAAACTAACGAAAAAAGTAGACTTCATATCGAATCGAGGTGTTTATTTGAATTCGAATGGACCTTCAAGAAGAGCAATTGTCAACTTAAATTAGTCGAATCAAACGAAAAAAGTAGACTCCATATCGAATCGAGGTGTTTATTTGAATTCGAATGGACCTTCAAGAAGAGCAATTGTCAACTTAAATTAGTCGAATCAAACGATAAAAGTAGACTCCATATCGAATCGAGGTGTTTATTTGAATTCGAATGGACCTTCAAGAAGAGCAATTGTCAACTTGAATTAGTCGAATCAAACGATAAAAGTAGACTCCATATCGAATCGAGGTGTTTATTTGAATTCGAATGGACCTTCAAGAAGAGCAATTGTCAACTTGAATTAGTCGAAACTAACGATAAAAGTAGACTTCATATCGAATCGAGGTGTTTATTTGAATTCGAATGGACCTTCAAGAAGAGCAATTGTCAACTTGAATTAGTCGAATCAAACGATAAAAGTAGACTCCATATCGAATCGAGGTGTTTATTTGAATTCGAATGGACCTTCAAGAAGAGCAATTGTCAACTTGAATTAGTCGAAACTAACGATAAAAGTAGACTCCATATCGAATCGAGGTGTTTATTTGAATTCGAATGGACCTTCAAGAAGAGCAATTGTCAACTTGAATTAGTCGAATCAAACGATAAAAGTAGACTCCATATCGAATCGAGGTGTTTATTTGAATTCGAATGGACCTTCAAGAAGAGCAATTGTCAACTTGAATTAGTCGAAACTAACGATAAAAGTAGACTCCATATCGAATCGAGGTGTTTATTTGAATTCGAATGGACCTTCAAGAAGAGCAATTGTCAACTTAAATTAGTCGAATCAAACGAAAAAAGTAGACTCCATATCGAATCGAGGTGTTTATTTGAATTCGAATGGACCTTCAAGAAGAGCAATTGTCAACTTGAATTAGTCGAATCAAACGATAAAAGTAGACTCCATATCGAATCGAGGTGTTTATTTGAATTCGAATGGACCTTCAAGAAGAGCAATTGTCAACTTGAATTAGTCGAAACTAACGATAAAAGTAGACTTCATATCGAATCGAGGTGTTTATTTGAATTCGAATGGACCTTCAAGAACAGCAATTGTCAACCTAAATTAGTCGAAACTAACGATAAAAGTAGACTCCATATCGAATCGAGGTGTTTATTTGAATTCGAATGGACCTTCAAGAAGAGCAATTGTCAACTTAAATTAGTCGAAACTAACGATAAAAGTAGACTTCATATCGAATCGAGGTGTTTATTTGAATTCGAATGGACCTTCAAGAAGAGCAATTGTCAACCTAAATTAGACTTCATATCGAATCGAGGTGTTTATTTGAATTCGAATGGACCTTCAAGAAGAGCAATTGTCAACCTAAATTAGTCGAAACTAACGATAAAAGTAGACTTCATATCGAATCGAGGTGTTTATTTGAATTCGAATGGACCTTCAAGAAGAGCAATTGTCAACCTAAATTAGTCGAATCAAACGAAAAAAGTTGACTTCATATCGAATCGAGGTGTTTATTAAATAAATTTTGAATTCGAATGGACCTTCAAGAAGAGCAATGGTCAACCTAAATTAGTCGAATCAAATAAAAAAAGTAGACATCATATCGAATCGAGGTGTTTATTTGAATTCGAATGGACCTTCAAGAAGAGCAATGGTCAACCTAAATTAGTCGAATCAAACAAAAAAAGTAGACATCATATCGAATCGAGGTGTTTATTTGAATTCGAATGGACCTTCAAGAAGAGCAATTGTCAACCTAAATTAGTTGAAACTAACGATAAAAGTCGACTTCATATCGAATCGAGGTGTTTATTTGAATTCGAATGGACCTTCAAGAAGAGCAATTGTCAACTTAAATTAGTCGAAACTAACGATAGAAGTAGACTTCATATCGAATCGAGGTGCTTATTTGAATTCGAATGGACCTTCAAGAAGAGCAATTGTCAACCTAAATTAGTCGAAACTAACGATAAAAGTCGACTTCATATCGAATCGAGGTGTTTATTTGAATTCGAATGGACCTTCAAAAAGAGCAATTGTCAACCTAAATTAGTCTAAACTAACGATAAAAGTAGACTTCATATCGAATCGAGGTGCTTATTTGAATTCGAATGGACCTTCAAGAAGAGCAATTGTCAACTTAAATTAGTCGAAACTAACGATAAAAGTAGACTTCATATCGAATCGAGGTGCTTATTTGAATTCGAATGGACCTGCAAGAAGAGCAATTGTCAACCTAAGTTAGTCGAAACTAACGATAAAAGTCGACTTCATATCGAATCGAGGTGTTTATTTGAATTCGAATGGACCTGCAAGAAGAGCAATTGTCAACTTAAATTAGTCGAATCAAACGAAAAAATTAGACTTCATATCGAATCGAGGTGTTTATTTGAATTCGAATGGACCTTCAAGAAGAGCAATTGTCAACTTAAATTAGTCGAATCAAACGATAAAAGTAGACTTCATATTGAATCGAGGTGTTTATTTGAATTCGAATGGACCTTCAAGAAGAGCAATTGTCAACCTAAATTAGTCGAAACTAACGATAAAAGTAGACTTCATATCGAATCGAGGTGTTTATTTGAATTCGAATGGACCTTCAAGAAGAGCAATTGCCAACCTAAATTAGTCGAAACTAACGAAAAAAGTAGACTTCATATCGAATCGAGGTGTTTATTTGAATTCGAATGGACCTTCAAGAAGAGCAATGGTCAACCTAAATTAGTCGAATCAAACGAAAAAAGTAGACTTCATATCGAATCGAGGTGTTTATTTGAATTCGAATGGACCTTCAAGAAGAGCAATGGTCAACCTAAATTAGTCGAATCAAACGAAAAAAGTAGACTTCATATCCAATCGAGGTGTTTATTTGAATTCGAATGGACCTTCAAGAAGAGCAATGGTCAACCTAAATTAGTCGAATCAAACGAAAAAAGTAGACTTCATATCGAATCGAGGTGTTTATTTGAATTCGAATGGACCTTCAAGAAGAGCAATGGTCAACCTAAATTAGTCGAATCAAACGAAAAAAGTAGACTTCATATCCAATCGAGGTGTTTATTTGAATTCGAATGGACCTTCAAGAAGAGCAATTGTCAACCTAAATTAGTCGAAACTAACGATAAAAGTAGACTTCATATCGAATCGAGGTGTTTATTTGAATTCGAATGGACCTTCAAGAAGAGCAATTGTCAACTTAAATTAGTCGAAACTAACGATAAAAGTAGACTTCATATCGAATCGAGGTGTTTATTTGAATTCGAATTGACCTTCAAGAAGAGCAATTGTCAACTTAAATTAGTCGAATCAAACGAAAATTTACCTACTAACTTACTAGAGGCCTACTTATTTTGAGGCCGGATTGACGTTGTGGAGCTTGTTTAATACGCTCAGAGAGTTCGTCAATATGACAAGACCTCTTTCATTAGATGTTGTGCGTAGAATGTACTTCATTCCTTCCAGAATTGCCATTAGTTCTGCTGAGTACACCGACGACATATCTGAAACAAACGAAAAATAAAATGTAAAGATCAATTTAGTAACAATGTAATTTCCTCGAATTTATTTATTTACGCAAGCACAACCAGAACAAACAACATACATGCTTATGTTAGTGACCAGTTGAAGTGTTTTTAATCAAAATCCTTCAAAACCATTGGATTCGTGATTCAAAGCAACCATAAAGTGGGTACAGCTTTCGTTCAAGTACGCAACCACACCCACACCACGTACCTCGTACTTCAATCATTATTGGTGAACTTCATAAATACCTGTGTGTAAACAATTATTTAAACAATCACGCTCATACCGCTGCTTGTCGGCCACGCACTCCGCAGTGGTTAACGTAATATGGTTAGGTAAATCGAGAGCTATCCAACGAGTGGTGAACGATTTTTGTACGATGATAACTGGCGAAGATAAAGTTCCGTAGCAACGAATCGGTTGTACGTGAGAATCATCAGAAAACTTTCAAACGATGAATTGAATAGTCTGCACAAGTTTGATTTCCACAATTTAATAAGAGCGTGGCGTGTTAAAATAAAATTAGCGACAAGAGAAGGGTTTTTCAACGTGAAGATGTAAATGAATGCAAAATGAAGGCGCGGAATTCCAGAGGCTTGTTAAAACCCGATCACCTAGCCAGCCAGCCCTCTGACGTCATAGGCTCGTGCGTCATAGGCTCTGACGTACTACTTGGCCTCCGGCCAGCCGTCTGACGTCATACGCTCGTGCGTCATAGGCTCTGACGTACTACTTGGCCTCCGACCAGCCGTCTGACGTCATATGCTCTTACGGCGTAGGCGTTGACGTACTAGTAGCCTCCTTCCTGCCTGCCGTCTGACGTCATACGCTCGTGCGTCATAGGTGCGTCTGACGTAGTGGCCCGCCTGTCGCTTGTGTTCTGACGTGATCTGAGGGAAAGGGTGAATCAAGGAAACAAATTTTTCCCGTTTCAGTTTATGTGCCAAAGCAAAGACATGAAAATGTCAAAAGAATGTCAACTCCATCCTGTTGTTGATGCAGTCGAGAATTAAATGCTTGCATACGAGTCTGCAACACATTGGGACATTTTATGTCTTTAAAGAAGTGATTCAAGAACCTTCGAACAATGCTACATCACCTACCCCAGTAGCGTAGTTGTTATACTTAATTGTAGGGTTCATCATTAATTATGAAGCTTGCATTCGTATAGACAATATAAATTATTGAGAATGATCACCTGTGTGTAAACAATTATTTAAACAATCACGCTCATACCGCAGCTTGTCGGCCACACACTCCGCAGTGGTTAACGTAATATGGTTAGGTAAATCGAGAGCTATCCAACGAGTGGTGAACGATTTTTGTACGATGATAACTGGCGAAGATAAAGTTACGTAGCAACGAATCGGTTGTAAGCGAAAATCATCAGAAATTTTCGTGACGAAATCGTGTAACGCTTTTGTGTAACGAGTTATGTGCCAGAGTAAAGACATAAAATGTCAAAATTTTCTTAACGCTTTCTTCGTCACACCGTAATGTCACACTTTTTGAGTTATGTGCTTTAGTAAAGAGTAATGTGCCGTAATAAAATGCCATGTGAAAAAACGAAGTTGGTGTGCATGGGGCCGATTCGGCCCAGTCGGAAAAAATTGAAAATAGCGCAGTTGAATGCAGGATAAAACAATAGGAAACAGGGGTTTTTCAGTTTTTTTTCAAAATCTCTCACAACAAAGTATTGAAATTCATATCCACTAGTTAAGGACCATCCTGTATATCTGCCCTGTTAAATAAAAACGCCTCAACTCCAATGTTTACGAAAATGGGGTTTTTACGGAACCCCCCTATTTTGAACCTGGGCTTTTCGAAGATGAAGTCCAAATTCAAAAATTCGAACCGGAAGTGGGGGTAATTCTGACCATAAACGTACGAAAATTGGTCAATGTTACGGTAAAACGCCTCAACTCACCAAAATATTTAGATGAGGCGTTTAACCTTAAAAAATGTACGACATTTTCCTAACAAAACATTCGTTTGATTGAGTTGATTACGTTAAGGTGACCCGAGCAAGTCGAGGCATTTTACCTAATCAAACAATCCCAAAACAAAAGCTGGAAATTCTAAAATCGCACTAACTGTAATTAATCGATTATAAATCATTTGATTTGCGAGGTTTTTTTCTTTTTTCACCATTGAATTGGTTGAAGTCATATCGATATCTCACCATAAAATGGGGTTTTATAATGAGTTGCAGTCAATTTACATCAAAGGTTTCAGTGTAAAGCTTTGAGACGAATTTCTGCAATGTTTTGTATTTTGAGTTGAGGCGTTTTACCATAACAGGGCAGATAATATTATGATCACTTCCATTCTTGAACTCTTTTACGTAGGTAGTGGATGCGCTCTAAAAAGATCCGGAAGTCAGCGACCATAGGGCGACACGCGTCCGGATGACAAGGTGGCGTTGCGGTTTCTCAAGTCGACAACTTCAATTGAATGTCTGCGCTCCCCAATATAAGAATTCATAAGAAGGGCTTCGAGGGTACGTAATGGCCCATGACGGGACGTTACTTCCTGCTCAATGGCGCGTGAAAATCTTGATGTTCCTGCCCGGTGCAACATTAACTCCTTTTCTTTTCAGGGACTCCCATAAATATTGGAAAGGGACGTTCCCTGAAAAATATCACTGTTCCGAACGTACGCTCTTTACCAACAGACCCAAACTCCTATTCCGACGTCCAAAAATATCAATTGAGGCGAGGTTTTGCAAAACTGTGAAAGCGCCAAAACTGAAAACATCGAGTTTAGCACCGATTTATTTGTACAATTTTACGAGGAATCGAATGGTCACATTACGGTTTGTCATAACGAGATGAATCCAAGAAAACAAGAGTATTGGAAAAAATCGTCCATTTCCACTGAAATATGAGTGTACTGTTGAATACCATACGCCGAACACGACTGTGAAGACAGAATTGCGTTATCAGATTAGAGCAGACTTAAGCTGAAGACCTTATCAAGTATCAACCACGTTTCTTCATCTTCAAAGTGCTCCAGTTTGAGACCGAATTAAGATATCGCCATTCTGACTTCACGGTCGTATTCAGCGTGTAAAAACCTTTAAAACGAGTTGTCACTTGTCAGAATGTTTCATTTTTGGAATTTTTGAGGACGATATCCAAGACAGATTTTTTGTGCAAATTTGAACTTTGTATCTCAATTCTATCGAGAGTTATCGTCTGGAGTGACACATACATAAATATTTTAATTCAATTCAAATAGCTTTATTCACCAAAAACATTGACACATGTCGGCTACAATTTAATTAGAATAATATTGCCCGTCTAAAGGCCCAAGCCCGAGTCGACGTGTCAAGAGCGACTCGACACACCAGTAGGCACAACATATATTGTGAATAAAACCTACCTCACCACAAAACAAATAAAAATTTGCCTCCCGACAGTAAAGCCATCAGCTTTTATGCCTCACGTTACAGGACAAAATTACAATTACACACTCTTTGTTATAATTCAAATGAGCTAATTCGAAAATAACAAACATAAATACTTATCATAATTAAATTGATTTCTTTAATGTTATATGATATTAAGAATGAAACTACAGCTTCCTTATACATTCACGTTAAATTATACATCTCATGAAAGAAATAATTGAATCATGTTGATCAATATGATCTCACAAAAATTAATCGATTTTGATTAAGGAAGAAAATTGAGTTAGATTGACTCATCGAAATTTCCGAAATTTGACTCGAAAACGTCTGAAAGACTCGAAAAAACTTGAATTAGAATCGAATTGAGGGGTTCATTTAGGATGAAATCGACCTTCAGTAAGAACTAAAACAACTCAAAAATGTCGAAAAATTGTTGTAATCGATTTCGATTAAGGAAGAAAATTGAGTTAGATTGACTCATTTCAATTTCCGAAATTCGACTCGACAACGTCCAATAACTCGAAAAAGGTTGAATTTGAATCGAATGGAGGGGTTCATTTATGATGAAATCGACCTTCTGAAGGCCAAAAACGTCGAAAAATTGTTATAATCAATTCATTCGGATTAAGGATGAAAATTGAGTTAGATTGGCTCATCGGAATTTCTGAAATTCGACTCGAAAACGTCTCAAAGACTCGAAGAAAAACTTGAGTTTGAATCGAATCGAGGGGTTCATTTTGGGAACGAATTGACCTTCTGCATGTATCAGCATGATTAGGAATCAAACTTCAGACCAATTTTCATACTCGGGAGGAGCTGGTTGAATCATCACATGGGATCTCTCAACGGAAGGTGTGCCTTCTAGGTACATCTAGTTGCGAATTTTCGTTGGTAGGTAGGTACTGCTTGATGTGTACACTATTGATAACGTTGGGTAGTACAATTAAAAACCGATTAGTAATTGCTATGCATTGTTAGAGTCGAACCTCGGTAAGAAAAAAAGAGCTCCACGAGGTTTCAGTCGCGAGGGGCGAACCCCGTGTATGAACATGATTATGATAGTACAAATATTATTTCCACTTCCCCTCATACCGTCACAGTCAGAACTAGTTTCTTCCTAGCTAGTGCATTTACTACCATAAAAATTTGTTGAAATTCGGGAAAAGACAGTCCTAGTTCATTATTAATCTGCACCACGTGGTATCCGTGAGATATGTGTGTGCGACGCATGGGACGTCCAAACATGGTGTGAGTCGAGGAGCTTTAAGGAGGTTTCAACGACATCTGTTCTACTTTTATAAGTACCCCAGCGGCTCACATGTAACCCCGCTAGACCTGGACAAGAGGCTAAAGGCCACATGAAATCCGCCCGTCGAAGAATGATGTCCCGAGACCTCCACACTTTACTCTTCGGAAAGCCGCAAGCAGTTGTGGGAGAAACCATACAAGGCATCTCCGAGGGTCTACCAGGGAGGAGATAAGGGAGAAGGAGAACTCAACCCGTATAAATAAGGAAACACCTGCACCCAGTCGATGAATAGGAGGGCCCTCACTGCAAGGTGGTGCGACATGAGATGTTCCGGTCTCGACATCACCACCAGATGCCTCTGTTCCGATTCCCTGAAGACACCCCTCGAATGAGACCCTCATAAACCTCCCCTTATTTCACCCTTCGAACCAAATCTACCTGTTCCTACTGTTGCTACACGGGTTTTATGGTCGCATACGTCGCAAATTCCTTCTTGATCATTCCTCAATAGAAACTTGTTAAGCATCATATTAGTTCAGTCAAGATGTACATCCGTGCTTGCAAGAAAACCGGTCGTTCTGATTTGTTGATATGTTGTTACGACGTCAACCAGTAGTACATAAATAATCCAGATTCCCAACTTTCCAAGACCTCGGGGAAGTGGTCGTTATGGCCGAAAAACCATGACATTTTCCCACTTTTTTCTGTTTTTCCTCCATATTTCCATGAAGAATTGGTCTGACGGGTAGCAAATTTAGTCTTCTTTTAAAGTTAATAGGGGGGACCACACCCGTCAGACCAATTCTTCATGGAGATATTTAGCGAAATCCGAAAAAAGTGCGAAAATGGTTTTTCGGCCATAACGGTCATTCCCCGAGGTCTCGCAAGTTGGAAATCTGGATTATTACTACTGGTTGACGTCCTAACAACATATCAACAAATCAGAACGAGCGGCTTTCTTGCAAGCACTGGACTATAATATAGTATTATATATTATGACATATTATGAATTGCCATGGCCTCAGTTACCTACTTGAAAGCCGCCAAGGGTGTGAAGTTGGCTGATACCTCCAAATAGCTATGTATAGCTATACCAGATTGATAATTGGTATAGTAGTAGGAAGCATCAGATTTGTCGATATTTACCTACTCTTAGGTAGATGCCATGTCTACAGAAATAGATTTTCAGCATTTTTCAATTCTGTTCATGTATATTATCAATCTCTATATTATCAATATATATCTTTCTAAAGAGGTTGTAATTACCGATGAAGGTAAGAATCAGATCAACAGATCGAGTGGTATTGTGAAATGGTACTTCAATCAATATCCACCTACCAACATTTCCAAAATTCTCTCTATTGAGAGTAATCGCCAAGAAATGCAATAGGTAATTCGTTCTCAAGGAGAGTGAAATTGCTCCTTCGCATGTCCCTCTTTTTATGCAATTGAAAGTCGTCTATTTAGAATGTGGGTGCGTTGAATAACACGGATTCTTCGTGTGAATTGCCAAGTTCTCTTCTCTTCTCTATTCTACTACTCCTTCCAACTACTACTACCTACTATAAGGCCCCCAAAGCGTTTTGTAGCATATCGTACGTGAGGCCTTGATTGATTCATTAGCCTTGATTGCAAGTACCTACTTCCCTCCCTACATTCCAATAATTGAAATTAATTCAAAATTCAAATTATTTGAATGCATATTGTTCGTTCGTGGCTCCTAATTGACCGCTTAGACACCAAATAAAGTCTTGTGCCTGATGAATTTTATTTAATAAATTGTCATTAACATAATATTGGTTTGTTTCAGGTAAGCGATGTTTATATTGAAATCGAACTGAGCGGACTATGGTGGTATGTGGATGGATGTTGCTATTTATTTTTTATTTATTTATTTTATTTTTTTAGAACAACTCTTAGTAAACAAAATTACTTTCTAGTTTTGACAATTATAATTTCAATTATAATAGAAGAACTAAGTATAATATATTTATATTATAATTATATTATAAATAATATAATTATAATATAAATATAATTATAATATAAATATATTATAGTTCTTCTTTGTATAATTACAATGGCACGTGCTTAAAGGTTATTGCCCAGCGGCAGTCCTTTCTAGTCATTAATGAATATACCTATCGAATTTTATGATTAGTTAACAACAACAACAAATTAGTTAGCAATAATAATAAACAGCAACAACAAAATGATAAGTTTAGTAAATGGGGTTTTCGAAGGGTCCAAAAACCCCATTTACTAAACATATCATTTTGGTGTTACTGTAGGTATATGATCATTACATCGTGACAATTAAAGGACTTAAAGTACAAGGGAAGAGGCTGAGTACGCAAACGTCAGGCGAAGAAAGTCATATTCAAACACCTCTAGACTTAGCGATTTTTTCCTCGTGCATTTTTTTTTTCAAATTTAAATGCCAACTGTTGATGCCAACGAAACACTGCAACAATGTGTCCAAAATCACTTAAGAATAATCTTCAAAGACTAGGTACTTTTTAACACTTGAGTTTGGTTCAAATAGGAATTTTGTGTGTGTAAAGTGGTCAAAAACCGTTGTCTTGAGATTTGGGATTTAAAAGTATCAAGTTGGCACCGCGGTTTGTAACAGCTGATTATTGCTAAGATGGAAGCCTCCTATTCTGTTTCAGTGAAATACCGAGTTATAAATGAAATAACTGATTTTCCCCCGTTCAGTCAACTAATCTTGATGAAACCAGTTTGGCAGATAATGTGTATAATAGGGTGGCCGTTATTTGGCAATGTTCGAAATTTTCGAGTCTTACCCTCTCAATCCGTTCCAATGACCAAAAAGAAATTCTGTAAAAAATTTGAGACAAATCGGACAACTCCCTATTAACCCCCTGAGGGCATGTTTTTTGGATAAGGGCAATAAAAATGAGAAAATCTGAAAGAATCGTTTTACTTCGGTTTTGATATTTATCAATTTTTATTTCTTATTTAGCCTGATATGATTGTATTATTGGACATTTCAAGTAGGTATTCTATTCAAAATGATATTTTTAATAGGTACGATTAAAGCTTGAAAGTTAACTGGGAACGTAGGAACTTGGATGTATTCCTTCTTTACACGGGGATATCGTCATCTGAAAACAATGGTTCAGAATAATGTATAAATAACTTATTTGAATAATAGGAGTCACCAAATGATTTGAAATTAGGTATAAAATGATCAAATTCCTTGATATTTCACAGGAAACAGAGTAGGGAGAAAGGTTTTTCCTTTTAACCATGAATTACTTAACTTACTTGTCTAAAAGTCTGTATTTTGTCGCATTCGGATACTTTTCTCTGTGCTCCTTTACGATTTGTAGTATGAATTGTTTTTCTTCTTCGTTTTTGGTCAGCAGTGCGTTATAATCTGTGATCAATTTTATGCCCCTTTCCGCAACATCGTTGACAACAGCCAGATGTTTCAGAGTGTTTAGGGCCGTGAGATAATTCTCATCATTGTTCCATTGGGAGGGGCATTTTTCCAAGAAATCTGAATTGATGGAAAATCTTTTGAAGAATCCTTTTGATTCAGACGTGATCAGATCTGAAAATTTCAGGCTGAGAAAAGCGGGGACCTCTTTCTGATCGACGATGAGCCGTTTGGTTTGGTTGATGTTATCCTCTTCATCCGAATCCAAAAGCGACGACGTCATTTCCTTTTTTATTTCTAAAGGAACAGTTGCATCAAATAACGCAAGTACTGAGGCCTCAGGTGATAAATACCACAGATGATTAAGGAATTTTTTCGAGGTGGCGTCGCTTATTTCTGCGTCAATTTCTCGGTACTTGATCAACTGCTTAAGGAAGGTAAAATCGTGGTACGGAGCTCGCGTGGCACTGGGGGAAAGGAACCATGCTTTTACGTAAAGCTGGACAAGAAAAAGACATATTCTGCCAATGGCGTCCCTCTCACGAGAATCAAGTTCAAATTGGTCCTGAAATAAAGATATTTTGAACGCATAGATGGCCTTTGCCATCCACCGTGCGTGGCTCACGGCTCCTGGGACTCGAAAACTGACGCCACGCTTAGGAGTGCTGCCCAGATATATCACTGCTAACTCCAGCAGCTCACGGTAATCCTCTCTGTGTTGTGCTTCATGATCCTGAAGAGCATCAAGGAATTCCAGTATGTCTTGGCGGACGTCATCTGCTACCTCACCTGAAGCATCGTGGTAATTCGAAGTATCTATATTCGGCCAATATTCTCGAAAACGTTTGAAGAGCGTCATTTCAGGCCCCGAAGTTGCACCTAATAATGCTTCGAAACAAACTCTCAAAAGAAGTTCAAAAATATGATGGCGACATGGGAGATAGAGGAGATCGCGTCCAAACAGAATTTCGAGTTTCCTGCAAGCCCCTTTCACTCTGCCTGTGTTACTAGCTGTGGTGTCACAACAAAGCGCTTGGATTTTCTCTTCAATCCCCCATTTTTCAACTGAATCATGAACGGCGGTTGCTTGAGCTTCTCCCGTCGAGCTTGGAATCTCAGGGACCCCCAGCAGCTGTTCCTTCCCCTCACTGGTGACTAGAATAGAAAGCCTATCAACTGTTTCAATGCCAGCTAGAGCAGGAAGTAATTTTCCATCCCAATGCAACACTAGGGCACTGCAGTCACGAAGTTTAAAATTTTCTCTTATTTCTGTGTGGCGCTGTTTCCTGAATTTTTTTCTCCGCTGTTGGAAGGATGTGCGATTGAGTATTAATTTACTGGCATCACATCCCAAGGCCTCAGCAGCAGCAATCAAAAGGTGTATTGCATTTCTGTCACTTATCTTACACCGATCCAGGGCTTCAGAAAGGCGTGGAGTGAGGAATTCGAGTCGACCCCTCTTCTTTTTCGATTCACCAGAAACAAATTCGTGTGACACTTGCTGGCTTTCCTCACTGCTACTAAAAGAAATCGATGAGGACGACGACGAAGACGCCAGGCAAGTATTGCTGCAGGACTGCTCCATTTCTTCATGTGTTCTCTTCCTTCTTTCTTCTTGTTTCTGGGATCGTACGAATTGTCTTTCTTCAAACGCCTTGAATTGTTTGTCAATTCCAGCCATTAATCCTTTTCGGCCTTTTTGGCGTTGCAGTTTCAAGAATTCTTTGTCATCCTCAATTTTCATCTCACTCAACGCATTTTCTGCTGCAATATCGAATAAATCATCCAATTTATCTACAAACTTCTCTCGTTCTTCAGTAGCAGCAGCTGAACTCCTACCTTTATGTTTTTGAATTGCCTGCCATTGTTTGTGAAGTGACAATAACTTTTGGATGCAATTATAATCTTTTCGTGTTGGAATACGGGCTTTTTCCCAGAAAATGAGCGTTTCTTTAATAACAAGGGCAGCTGCTTCCCTGACAGGACACCTCTTTCCTCTCACTAATCTAGTATTGAAGAAAAGAACGCTTAGTACCTGTCTGTTCGAAGGTAACTTTGCACCCACTATCTGGTTCGTGATAGTACCAACTAGACTGCATTCATAATCTTTCCGCAATTGTCGAGATGAGGAAGATCCCGTCTTAGGAGCAGAAGATGACATATTGTTGGAAAATAAATCACAAACACCCAAAGACGACTGAACTTTCCACTTCAAACGCGATAGGTACAATGTGATAAGAGAATGTACTGTGTACTCCACAGCCCCAACAGAGAACATTGCTACCACCTTAACACGTGACTCGAGCCCAAGAAAGAAAGAAAAGTCATCTACCGCCCATCACCGCGCGCATCATTTTCCCGCCCACTTTCGAACGTTCGCGGTTCATGTTTGAGTTGTACCAACTTCATCCCTTTGAGTAGGCAACATTCAACAAATTATTATTACAGAATACATTTTACAAAGAAAAAAAGGAGGGGTGGGGTGGGGAATTGTTCAAGTACCTAGGTATCTACGAAATAATCTGACCTGAAAGCGCTTTTAGCAGTTTTTCACCCCTGGTATATAATACATGCCCCCAGGGGGTTGATAGAGAGTTGTCCGATCTGTCTCAAATTTTTTACAGAATTTTTTTTTTGTCATTGGAACAGATTGAGGGGGTAAGACCTGAAAATTTTTCATTTTTAAGAATCACCCTATGGCTAAGGGCCACCCTAGTGTATAAGTTATCAACTTATCCAAACTTCTTGAAGAACTCTCTACTAAAACATTTACCCACTTTTCCAAAAAATGATTTTTCGTTCCAACGTCAGGTCTGTGTTCAAGCATTTCACAGTTGAAGTGTGTTTGTTTAGCAGTATTTTCTGGACTTTCAATCGACTGTTTGTTGAGCGTGAACGGGGTGACCAACCGATGTGAATTGAAAGGAATACACTCCCTCGCCATGGGACAAGTCAACATCGTACCTTAGCGTACATTCACACTTACTCGCTGGAAAAGTTAAAAAAAAAAAACAATCCACCGTCATGCAGCATGACTAAAAGAGCAAATTTTCGAAGAAATAACCGGTTTTTATGTAAAATGTCTCTATTGAAGGACTTGATGTCCATGAAGAACATATCAAGTATCAACCACGTTTCTTCACCTTCAAAGTGCTCCAGTTTAGGCTATCGCAGTTCAACATCGTGTTCAGCGTTAAAAAAAAAAAAATTTGATCCCCCTTAAACTCCTTAACGAGGCCTGATTCTGCCCATCTAAGAACTTAGCTTTTCGATTGCCAGGACGGATTTTGAGCAAATTTGATCTTCTATTTTCTTTGAAAATTTGCTAAAACGGAAAAAGAAGAAATTCTACTGAAACAGGTACAGCCCGTGAATTATTCATGTTCATACTGCGCTTGTTTGCGGTGCTATTCAAATACCGAAATACGAATAGCGGTAAAACGATGGAGTGTACAAATTAGAAACTCGTTATTAAATCATTTCGTTTTTACTCATCCGTAATGACGATCCTCCGCTACAAATGTCAGACACGAGTTGGTGACCGAAACTCTCGCACTTGACACTATTATTGGGACACTACTATTAGTTCGATTGATTCACTGTTCAGAGCTCCTTTCAGAGCTCGTTGTTGCTTAAGTTTTGGAGATTTTGTCGTATCGTTTTTCTAACAATAGGACTCTGCAAGAGTTGACCGAGTCAACATTTTTTTAAATTTGTTTTTATTTTACATTGGTTGCCCATACAGCCACAAGGTGAATTGTTACATTTTTAAATCATCGATACAGTGGTATTCCTACTTAAGATTTAAATGAATTGATTGGTTCTTCACACAGATGTTCCAATTTCGGTCATATACTCGTATAATACATTAAACACTTTTGCTGATGCTTGGCAGGGTTGTTGTGTGCATGAGGCCAGCTCGTCATACAAGGAGAGTCTCCTTGCAGCTAGTCCAGGACATTCCAAAACTATGTGATGGAGATCTTCTGTCACAGCCTGAAATCTTCTACACTCAGCTGTAGTAGACAAGTTCATTGTCAGCTTCATTGCTCCACACATCGCATGACCAGGTCTCAGCCTGCAGATGGTTCTAACCATGTCTTTGCAGAACACAGATTGTGCAAACCATGGCGTCCGAGGAACTCGAGGTTGAATCCCTGCTGGTAGGGATGAGAATCGTTGGTGCCACTTATCCATCATTTTACTTTCACACCAATTGTAAAGGTCTCGAGGAGGAATCGCTGCGTGTGTTTCTGACGCTACGTAGGCTGCTCGTTTTGCGAGAGTGTCCACAATCTTATTCCCATTTATCCCGGAATGTCCCTTCACCCAGACCAAACATACCTCCCTACCATTATTCACCATGGATTGCAGCATATTTCTCACAGCGTGGATGAGGCTATTCGTTGTTGGTTTAAGTCCTACATTCTTAACCTTCTGGATCGAACTTTTATTGTCTGTAAAAATAACAATTTTGGAGGAGGTTAAAGTTTCAGTATAACGCAGAGCTTCCACGAGGGCCACCAACTCAGCAGAGTATACAGAAGACCAGCCTGGCAATTTGAATATGGCTCTATAGTCTAAGGTGGCATCGTAAAATGCAGCACCAACGTTTCTTGCTTGTTTTGAACCATCTGTAAAGATCTGGTGGAAACCCTGCCATTGATCATTAGCAAACCCGGAGAATACCATGTTGTGAGATTCCTCTTCTTCGGCATAAAGCCCACAGTGCGTGGTGGTAAGGTGGTGACATAGTCCCATGTGAATGCTGCGTGTTTGTGGTCATCAATTTCGTGACGGGGTTTTTCTTCACGAGGCAAGACGATTTCTTAGAGGAAGATTATCTTCTGAACGAATCTCACGATTTTGAGTTTCTGAAATAACCGACGAACAAGGAATCGACAAAGTTGTCAGGTTATGATTAGATTATGATTGGGCTTTAATGTGCATCTGGAAACTAGTAATTCAGCCAAGGACAATAAAATCGAAGGAAAATAAGGACTTCGACTAGAAGGCGAAATCCTTGAAATTTCGTGTGCGTCCTGGGATATGGGTGCCTTATGTGTTCAATTTAGGAGGGAAATGGACCACCAAAATGCGGGAAACGAAATGGCTCATCAGGTTTTATGTTGTAATTTGGATGTTAACACTGTGGTTGCTCTAAAATTCTCAACAAAATATGGTCCATCTGGTTCATAATATAGTTCGCTTATTGCAGTGTTCGAAAACCATTTTATGGCTCACGAGGTTTTATGGCGTCCAGCCTAAAACGAAAAGGAAAATATCCCATCTATAGTAATTGGTTAAAGTGGCTTAAATCGTGATGGAAGGTACATTATCTAACCTAAAACATTAATCATTAGTCTATAACAATTCGCACTTTGGCAGTATACATAACAAGCCTAGAATCGAGGATTGTGGTCCAAAATTGTTGTCAAGCAAAAGAAAAGAAGTCAAAGATATGTCGTTAGTTTAGACGCCCTTCGCCACGACCTACCCCTATTTAGTAAGGAGACGTTACAGTTATATCTTTTTTGAAGCTCTTTTAGTTTCCAGTAATTTAAAACGACCGAATAACATTTCAAAAGTTATTGGACTGGTTTGCTTGCAAAATTGTTCAATCAGTTCAGAAACCTCATAACTTGGGCTTGTATAATGAAAATACGTTCTTGTTGGGGTTTCAAACTGGTGCAAGATGATTTCTTGAATTAACTTCTTAATTTTATTTTTGCTTATATAACTCAGAAGTTTTCATGCTCTTAATTCGTAGTTTTTTTTTTTTTTTTTTTTTTTTTCGAGTTTTTTTTTTTTTTATTATTGAGTTTGTTTTTTGTTGTTGTAATTATTGAGATTTGTTTTATATTTTCAAGTAGGTACTTGATTTTAGTCCAAGTTTCATATTTGGTTTTCGCCATCAACTGTATGTACGAATCATTCGTACTCTATTTGATATTCAATTCATCACGTACGTAATCAATGGCTCTGCATTGATACTATTATAACAATAATAATTATTATTATTGTCAATTATTGACATAAACCTAAATGTTGTCTGATTTGTTGTTATCAACACGCATCAGAACCTACACCGTCCAAATTTTCATATTCAATTGAATGTTACCGCTATTGCGTATGGATGATATGAAAATTGGCAGAATTAGTACCCACATTGCATACCCTGGCATCACGGTGAATAATGATGATAGCGGCGTGTATTCGCCGTGAAATTTTGATTGCACCCTGCATTAATGCTCTGGTGAATGTGCCTCACTTGATGATATTTATATAAGAATCCACCTAAAAAAATACCTAAATTCAGCTTCGTTTGATGTAAAAAGTAACAAACCTCCACTAATTACAGCTCAGGTGGTTGAAGAATCGTCGCTCTGTGGGGAGCACCAAAGTTAGATAAAACTTCAGAAGATGCCTGATTGAATTGAATACCACCCGAGGTCATGCTTGGCAAGTCTACGAAGACTAGAAGATGATGAAGTCATTATCAGTGGTGACAAGTTACCGGTTTTAAACTCTTCCAGTTGATATTTTAAATATTGGAAAACTACACTGGTTATAAGGTCATGGTACATACAAGTATATGATGATATGGGTACAAAATCTTGTACCGTTTGAGTTAAACAAATATCGACAAAGTAACGTAAACGTACGTAATGATGAGATCACATAGGTACTCGTGAGTTCTCAAATTTGTCACTCGTAGGTTATGGAGGTACATAATGTTATTCAACACACTGGCTGAGAGTTCAAAGGAATAATTATCCCAAGCTCTGATATTTGAGTAGAACGTGATTTTAAAACTGATTTGATCAAATACAAGAAAAAAAAACACAGTCATGCAGCATGGCTATAAGAGCAAATTTTCGAAGAATTTTTATGTAGAATGCCTGCATTTTACTGGATTTATAATAGATTTTGTTTCCATTTTTGGCTGTGTAACACCTCAGTTTAGAGATTTTTCAACGCTGAACACGATGGTGAAGTCAGAATGGCGGTGTCTTATTCCGTTATCAGATTAGAGCAGATGAACCGTGAAGAACATGTTAAGTAGGTAACAACCACGTTTCTTCAACTTCTAAGTGCTCCAGTTTGAAAACCGGAATAGGATATCGCAATTATGACTTCACCATCGTGTCCAGCGTTAAAAAATCTCTAAAATCAGGTGTCACATAACAGACTTAAATTTTTGGAATTTATGAGTAAATTACCCCCCCCCCCCCCCCAACAAAAACCCCATCTACGAACGTAGCTTTTCTATTTCCAAGACAGATTGTTTGTGCATATTTGAACTTTTTCTCTCAATTCCATCGAGAGTTATTGTCTGAAATGACACATTTATATATTTAAAAATCTGATTTTTGGCAATGAATTCAGGATGGTCTGAAACGGATTGAGGTATTCAAAATTTTGGAAATTGAAGTTTTAAATTTTTTTAACCGAGAACTTTTTTCTTTTCTTCTAAAATTTGCTAATATGTAGAAAAGGTTTTCAAGTGGACTTTTTTCAAGTACAATTTTTGTCGCTTTGGATCGAATGAGACATCCATTTAATCGAGTGGAGAATGAGATGTTGAAGAATCTTCTCAGGATTGTCGTTATTATGAAAGAACCAGAAACGGTGAAATATTGGGAAAAGGATTCCATGGTTCATGATTGAAACATTTTTCCATTCCAGAAAATGAGATCAATCGTGTAATATTGCGTCGTCCGAAAAATGAATAACGACTAGAAACATCTGGTGGATGATTTCATTGGTCATGATCATCAACATCGAAGTCGGGAAGATAAATAGTCTTCGACCAGAGAAGATCGGCGTTTCTTCATTCGGAGACTGATAGCATTTATAAGAACCAGTGAGTTTTTGTAGTTACATTAGCGATTTTAGGTGTTTTTAAATTCGAGAGCGCAGCAGCGTTCCACCCCGCCAAGCAAACAAATTGAGGAAAACAAACGGTACCGAGTGTATCGAAGCGCGTTTTCCTGGTATCCATATCTCGGTTCCTTTTTGATCGATCAACTTGAAGTTTGATGTGGATCTTCTTGGTGTGGATAATAGAAAGCCCCGAAAGTTGCAAGTCGCTAGGTCTAGAGGCAGCCAAGTAATATAACTTCGAAAACCCTGTTTTTCGCCCTTACCTATAGTTGTAGTTCTTCTCCTCCATGTTCAGTTAGGCCAGGCTACAGCCTCTCCACCTTCACCGATTTCCTCGAAATTTTGCATAGAGCTTCTTTGTAATATGACCCAGTGCCGTCAGTGACCTACTTTGCCCAGTTAGCGTTTTAAATTACGAAATTTAGTTTACGGGTTCGGACCAACCTCACAATGATCCTCGAAACTTTTCATAACCCTAGGTCAATGAGAAGGGGTTCAAAACAAATGTTGAAATATTCATACCTCGAAAAATTTAAATGGAACGGTATAGTTTTTAGTTTATTATGAAGAAGAAAGGCCTATTTCTATACCTAGGGCATCTAGTCTCCATCCTGGCTCGCAGCATCATTTTACAGCAGGCGTCATTTAGCATGCGGTCGACATGTCCCAGCCTGCGGCCTGCTTTGATGATTCGTACTATGTCTTCATGCTTTAATAATTTATCAATATCTGCATTCTCGTTCTCCACCCTTGGCCCTCCTTGACCGCTCACAGTCATATCCGCAGTCTTTCCTCATCCTCAGCCCGCATGGTCCAAGTCTCGGATTCATAACAAACGACAGGCCGCACTAGGGATATGTAGAGTCTCATCTTCGTTGATCTGGAGATCACACGACTCTTGAAGAGTTTGATATTGGCATAAAATGCTCGGTTGCCTGCCATTATTCGTGGACATATCTCATCCTGTCCACGATTTCTATTCGTCACGAGCTCCCCAGATAGGTGAAGGACCTGACTTCATCAAATTTATAAGAACCAAACGTCACACCTCTGGGCACCCGCTGGACACGTCCCGGTGGAGATATTTCAAGATAGTTAGTTTTGCTTTCATTTATTTGTAAACCCATTGGCTTTCCGTCTTCATGCAAAACCTTGAAAGCTTCCTGTAGAGCATCTAGACTTCGTCCCAACAAAGCAATGTCATCAGTATATGCCATAACCTGCCATGTTCTGTCGACAATTGTGCCTTTCTTACAAGCATTCCTGGCAGCTTCGTGCAAAGCCAAGTTTCCTCAAAGGGTTCCCCGCAGCGGTTACCAATCATAACTTTCCAAGTGCTTCCATGAAGGTTCATTCAATCAGTTTGATCAACCTCTCAGGAATCCCATTTCTCTCCAATGCGCGTTTTATCCCTACTCTGCTAAGACCATTGAATGCTTGTTGATAGTCTATAAACAATACGTGCAAATCAGTATTATGCTCTACAAATTTTTCAGCAGCTTGCCTCAAAATGAAAGATAGTATAGTTTTTAGTTTATTATACCCAGGGCATTACACTAATAGCCTATCTAAACATTCGAGCAGTTAGGTGTTTAATGCATATTGAATTTTTGGTTGCTTTGCACTTTGGAGTTCGTGTGATTCTAAGGTTGTTTTAATTGTCTAATATTATTGTCGGAAATGTTTTGTTTCATTACCGCATTCAGTTAGTCGGTCATGATCATCTCCTGCCTGGAGTCGTTAGTTCTAAGGACGTACTGCAGAGCTACTCATAATAATAATAGCTCTAAAAATAAGCAGAAGGGCAGGTTTGATAGAATAAACTATTATTAATGCGTCAATATCTTCTCCTACGGCAGTTTCATCTGTGTATGTGGCTGTTGAATTTCCTCCAATCTCAGTTAGATCACTGGTGAATTTCCTCCAATCTCAGTTAGATCACTGGTGTAGTAGAGATGGTGCGGTTGTGCGAGGGTGTTGGAATAATTGTATACGATTTGGTTCAGCCGGTTGATAGTGGTGGATGAGTAGGAGAGAGAGACAGGTTCGCGTATGATAATGATAACAGAAAGTAACATTCATTCAAAGGAAGTTTCCCGGCCGGAAAGTAAGTTGTCCGGAATTTTAGTTCGATATCTTCAATAGATTTTGTAATCCGCCACCGAACAGAATTTTATTCCGGTCGAGGGTGATAAACGGAAAGTTCTTATGAGAGAGTAAGTCGTGAATTATTTTCCTTCCGGAAAAACCATAACGGCGTTACCCGCTCATTTCATATTGTTGGGTTGTGGTGCTTCAGACGCTGGAAAACCGGTTGGGGTCGTTGTGTAAAAGAACAGCATCGTATCAAGCGAACTGAGCCGTAAAGAGCGGAAACTGCGATTTTTAAGTGCTTCGTATAAAAAGAACGTACCAGGGCAGGTAGCGGTGTTTCAATATAAAACTGGTCGATCCTGACCTCCTTCCAAGGTACATCTCATCTCCTAGAGATGGCACACGGATTAAAGGGGAACCCATTTGTCTTCATCGCAACAAAATCTCGTTAGGTAATTTAAACAAAAAAATAATGAATTGGTGAGCAGCTGTCTCCTGCAGCGTTTTCATGGTCGTATGATTGATTGTAGAATGGGAATAAGTATTAAGTTCAAACTAAATACCTATTTAATACCTAAATACCGACATAATGGCTAAGGGTGAAACCAAAAATATCTACTAGATACAAATATGCATATTCATGAATTGAATTTATGAATGCAATATTAAAACGTTAAAACGTTGATTTACTTGTGAAGATGGGCTAAAATAAAAAATTGAGTTTATTTGAGTGATGAGTTTTGTGACTTGAACCGTAAAATTGTTGTTGGAATGATTAAATCATTTTTTTTCAAATCAAAATTTATCATTAAAATCAAATTTTGATGGTAGGTAAGGTGGTTCGAAAAAACACTTTGAACACGCTGAATCGAATGGTGACACTTCCATGCCTCCCTTATAAGGAAGAAACCCGTTTTTGGAGTCTAATTTTTATTAAATTGTCGATTCTTTGAAAAAATATCTTAACACTTTTTTAAAAATAAACCATTCTTTAGAAAACGAGTATATCAGGGAGATAGCAAATTTAACGCTCTTTTCAACAGTATTCTCAAATTTTATTTCATATATTAATTTAAGGGAGTTAGAGCCGTTTTACTGATACAAGGTCGAACACACACAAGAAATCTTAGAAGTGGAAAAAGCCGGTTTTTTAGTTGAGCAATGATAAAACTCTCGGAGGCACTTTTTGTTGCAAATTAGCTGTAGAATTGATTCAAATAAAACCTGCTGCTGTCCTGCATTTCCACAGGTACGGTCGAACCACTTTGGTTGCTGAAACGGATAGATTTGTATCCACGATCCTCTTCAAATCGAGTTCTATAGTCGCTCTTGGACACCCACCAATTTTATTCACACTGGTTATTGCATTGTTGTGAGCACGTTGTCTACAGCAGTATTTACTCGATCCAAGATTCCTGTAGAAGACAGCTTTGAATTTTCCTCGAGTTATTCAGCTTTCCTTTCACTTGTGCACATTTCGAGATTCTGTACGTATTCCGTTGTATTAGACAGCATTAGCTCACAACTTAGATAATATTAAGAGGAGGATGATACGACCAGAACTAGCACGTTTTGATGGTTCATATCTAGAAATGATAATGGCATTTTTCGGGTCGTACCATGAGGAAAATGATCATCATCAGCATTGAATCGTTAGTGCGACCGATCCATTCAAATTCCCCAGTCGTAATTTTCCCGGCACGAACGGGTTCCTTCGACCGTTGATTGGATTCCTGATTCGGTTATTGCGAGTGATGCGGGGCGCAGTCGAACAGTTGAAATTCCCTTTGGGGTGCTGTGAGAGAGCGGTAATAGCTCAGAAACGTGGGATTCTGTACAATTCAGATGGGGATGGGTACTAGCCCTCTATTCATGGGTATAACTCGCCTTGTGGGTTTCCTACGGTAATAACGGTTGTCGAGCCGCGGGGGACGCGACCCTGCGCCACGTCCGTTCGCGCGTAAATATGTGTGACAGTTGCAGTTGGGTTTCATTGCCGCTGATATCAAAGTGACTTTTTTAGTAGTCGCTGATTGTGTCTCGTCAGTAGAGTTTCGGGAAACGTGGAAAATCAGGGATGGCGACAAATGATATTTTCCATTTACATAGCTCCTTCATTCATGTTTGTCCCTTATCTCAATGTAAATATAAAAATTCCAGTCATGGCTATAAGAGCGAATTTTCGAAGAAATAACTGGTTTTATGTAAAATGTCTCTATTGAAGAACATGATGTCCACGAAGAACATCTCAAGAAACCACAACGTTTCTCATCTTCAAAGGGCTCCAGTTTGAGAACGGAATAAAATATAGCAATTCTGATTTCACCATCGTGTTCAGCATAAGAAAACCTTTAAAAGGAGCTGTCACTTGTGAGACTGTTTCATTTTGGGAATTTATGGGTAGTTCCCCCCCCCCCCCCCCCCCGTTGAGTGGCCCAATTCTGCCCATCCACGAAATTAGCCTTTCGATTGCCAGGACGGATTTTTTTGTGTTTGTTTTGTGGGTTTTTGGTTTTTTGTTTGTTAATATGTAAATATGTATATAATTTTTGGTGGAGACTTCGTATCGAATCGAGTTGATTATTTGAATTCGAATGGACCTTCAAGAAGAGCATTCGGCAGTGGATTCAGGATGGTCTGAAACGGATTTTGGTATTAAAACATTTCGGAAATTCGAGTTTTAAACATTTTGGCACCTAGAACAATAACTTCATTTTCTTCGAAAATTCGCTGTATTTTAGAACATAATTTCCCAATTTAATAATTCATTTCCAACATGATTGATTTCTAAACCACACCCACCCTGCGAGATTCCTAAAAATATCTGATTATTGACAATCTACGGTTAATTAATGGCTTTTATGGTAGATTCGTGGCTTTAGAACATTGATGAAAAACTGTCTAGATTCAATTTGGGCCACGTACTCTCACTAAATCTCTTGTTAAAGTCGCCTGTGCCCGCTTGTCCTGATAGAATCGTGTGATGCGTGGCCCTTTTGGCTATTTGTGTTTGTCAAGGAAATGCCGCAATTACAATGCTTTTCACGCTTTTCAATGTTAGGTACCTTCCTGATGATTGACGAGTGTTTCATAATTGAATACTCCTACTATCAATAATTGAATTATTCTACGCTCCAGACCGCTAATGGTAGTAATTTACGTGGTATGTACTCGTACAATGTGATTGTGCAGGAATAGGAACAAGAATATTTTATACGGGTAGTAATCATTGATCCTGCAGATGCTCTTCATTGGAATATGTACCACTTTGGCTTAATAAATCATCAGTTCCTTCTGTACATCCTGTTGCGGAGGTTTGGTTTGAAAAGTTGTAAACTGCAATTTTTTGTTCCAAGGATTGCAATTGTCTTTCTCTTTTCTGTGCCATTTCTGACTTCTTTGTTTTAGCAAATCGTTGAAAGACCACATTTTTTTAGTTTTCTCTGGTGCCCCTAGCATATATGTTAACAATATCCCTCGCCGTTCATCTCGTTCCACTGAATATTATTTTGTAGCTACTTCTTGTTGTTGTTAATCTCACACATGAGTAGCTGGACTGTGCACAATGGGTCCAAAATAAGCAATTTTAGGGCCCTTGATTCCCATCACAGTCTCATTCCGGTCATTCCTTCGACTGGTGATGTGTACTTGACATTTCTGAAGTGGGCGTCCCTCGCAAAGTCATCAGGGATGATATCTAGTTATCTATTTTATTTGCCTAATAGTGTTGATATAATTCAGCTACCTACTCATTATTGGGAGTCGGTTATCACCTCAACCACGCACATTCACTATTCAAATGTTCATAAGATAAGATATAGGTAACCGCCTGTTGTACTTCCAGCATCAAAGCTTTCAGTTTCATAGGATGAGTCAACCCCCTCCCCACTCCCAATTCGTCATGATCCTCGTCCTATTGTCGTCTCCCCGCCTCCGTCGGAATCCTACGCAAACGGTTCCCCAGTGATAATGGTTATTGAGCCTCGAGGGACGGCGAAGGTACCTATTGCGAAAATCGTCTGAGCAGCGGTAGGGCGAGCTATCTGTCAACTCCCACGCTCTCCCGCGAGGCTTCATCGCTTACTCTCCCTAATGGCCGACAGCTGACAATCGTTACAATTTTCCACTCCTTCAGATACGGTTGTGCTCTTTTCTTCTCGATTTCATGGGTGTGGCGCTTAAAACAAACGGCGATTTGTCCAATCACTGAAAACACCATGAATGATGATTACCCGAGTGGCAGTATATCGTCTGTTAAGATCCCAAAAGGACTTACTCACTTTTCCCAACTTTATTTTACCAGCGCTATTACAAGATAGCTCTTGTGGATATTAAGAAAACTGCAAAATTTACAGAGTTTTCTCAATATCCACAAGAATTTAATTCTTGGCAGAACGGTATATCCACAAGAGATAATCTATAATAAACTGTAATAAGTGTGTGTGATTTTTTTTGACCGTCAGTAAGAATGATGTTGAGGGAGGTCGAGGGTCGGTCAAATGAAAATTGATTTATGTGCCAACGTTTCGAAGAATATATTTCTTCATCTTCAGGGCAGTGTACAAGATGGAGTTGGACTCTAACAGGGAAGTTCTTGCCTCCAGATAACAGATCACAGTTACTTCTGTTACAGTTAAATAAACTGTAATATAATATTGTTAGGAAAGATGATGCAAGGCGGGTTTTATTAACAGCGAAGCAATATCAATAATAATAATAACGATGTTGAGGGATGTCGAGGGTCGGTCAAATTCATTTGACCGACCCTCGACATCCCTCAACATCATTCTTACAGACGGTCGAAAAAATCACACACACTTAATAATAATAACTTGAACAGCCTATACCTAACATCATCCCCCTTCTCGAAAGAGTGTAGTCGATCTGCATGGACCACGGACCTCTATTGTTGGAGATGCAATAAACCTGGCCATACATGGTTCACACGCCCAACCCACCTTTCCTCGCTTTCCTGCTGGTACACTAGGAAGGCGGGTTGGACATGTGGACCATGTATGGTCAGGTTTATTGCATCTCCAACAACCTAAAAAGCCGTCTACGAGGTTGGTCGTTTTGAAAACCAGCTGAGGAAGGTCGTTTACGTGATGTCTGTTTGTTGGATAATTTTAAATGCATTTTTTGAGGGTTCACTGTGTTCCCTTTCTTCCGCCATAACTTGTGTCACTACAGGGCCCCTCTTAATGGAATTAACACTTGCAACCTTCAAGGCTAATTCGGCTTCAGCCATTATTTTTGGGCTGCTCACATGCCGACCAGTATCTGGGTACCTGAGTCCTTGACCAAACTGGAAGGTCAACTGCCCCTCTATAGCCTGAACCGTCCCAGGCCAAGCTTTGTTGACTAGTTCTCGCAGTGCATAGAGGAACTCCCTTATCCCTTCCTTTGGTCGTTGAGTACGTGCATAAAGTCCTGCAATGAAGACCTGTGTGGAAACCACGTCCCCTAATTTATCAGAGAGGGCTGCATCTAACTGATCGTAGTCATGAGTGTTAGCAACAAGATGCAGCACATTCACAGCATCAATAGCAGCAGTTAATGAAGAAAGCAGCTTACTTGCCTTGTCTTTTGACCAATTGTATTCTTGCTCTACACCCTCAAACTGTTTTAGGTAGGTTGGCCAGTCTACTTTTCCATCGAACTTAGGGGGCTTAACGCTTTGGCTCTACTGGATCTTGACAACATAGTCTTTCAGAGGAGCTAGTGCTGTTTCGAACATAAATTTTAGGACACTTACTTCCTTCTGAAGAGCAATCATTTCAGCCCGGACAGAGGCTCGAACCTGCTCAACGTAGCCCTCCAGGTCTCCACACAGCGTCTGCACAAGACCTCTACTGAATTCTTCTTCCTTCGAGGCGTTGGGTTCTCACGAGGGTCTTGGTTGGATGTTGGTGTCCAAGAACTGGTAGTGGTCCTAGCACGTGATCGAGTATTCATGAAGCTATCCATACTTCTGACACTAATGTTAGGAAAGATGATGCAACGATCATAGTTATCGTAATAGCGAAATGTCATTAGCAATCAACATTGATAGAATATAATCACAAATCTGTTGTGGAGCATGCTGATCGTAACTTGGTTTCAATATTTTGAAAAAAATACATTGGTTTAAACCTAGTAATGCAGCTGACCATGGCTAAATTGTGGTAATTTCAAATTTCGCCAAAATGTTAGTATTCTCACAAAGGAAGCCTGCAATACGTCCAACTTGATGTCTTGAAACATAACTTATTAATAAAATAATAAAATAGTATATCCATACATGAACTAACAGTTGACCGATCCGGGGCCTGGGCAGCGTTAAGTTAAAGACCTAAGGAGGCTTTATACAAACTACAGCTTCATTGTGTGGATAGTATAGGAATTAGCTTTAAGAGCCACTCAGCTGATCCGGGGCCTGAGGGCCGTAAATCAAAGTAGATAATGTCAGGTTCTTGTTGTTGTTGATACCGTTCAACAAATAATACATTTTCTTAAAAACAAATTAAATGAATACTCCCTAAATTATTATTTCAAAATAAGATTGTAATCCCTTATTACTTAAGTGATTATTGATATTTTCTTATTGCCAGGCCATTCAAAATTTGGGAATTGTGTTAATGCCATAAATGCCTCATAGTTGAATCGATACACATGAAAATAATATAATCCTGTGTTGTTTGACATACCTTTCATATGTTATTCCTTACATATGTTTCATGACACTTTTGGTTGCAAGTGTGCTAGTTTAGGTGGTTCATGGCTTGACATTATCGGTCCAGGGTACTTGCCCATAAAGGGCAACGAGCTTCGTAAAAATTTTGATTTCTCATGTACAAAGTTGAAGTTGCTTGCGCTCGGGTAACAGCTTTTTACGCATCCCCCATCGAGGGCTAACCCGGTTTCCTTCGGTAAAACCCCGCTATTCGCCAACTCGTAACATAATAAAGAAAACCCTCGGAGAAAAATTCTGGAAGGTGGAATGACGTGGTAGATAGTAGGAGGAGGTGGCTCGTAAAAAGCCCCTGATCACCAGGAGTCAGGAAAAGGCTGATGGCGAGAAAGAGGGGGACTTGATGTAGAAAAAAGGAACTTTCGGGCGGACCCAGCAGTGTCTAAACCTCGAAATATTACGATCCAGAGCCCCAGGAAACTATACGGGGCGGCGGAGTGGAAGTGAGATTTCGAACAAGGAGATAATACTCCCCTGCCTTCTTACCAACAATCTCGTCACTGGCAGCGTCACCTGCAAGGCTCGTGATTCAGAACTTCCTCATTCCTCCCCTGGCTTCATAGTCTTGTTTGACAAACATAAACGTACGTCTTTCTCGAGTCGGTTTTATTAGGTCCCCTGCCTTTATGAAACGTTGTGAGAGAAGCCCTTTTTCTTTGAGTTCTTCGAATTTAAAATGGTGAGGGCGACTCAGATTTCGAGAAGATTGAATGGAATTGTATCGGAGTTAGTGATGAAGTGCAATTTAATGAAGTGTACTTTAATTTAATGGAGCAAGATGTATAACCAGCATACCCAAGGTTGGGAGAAGTTGAAAAAAAGGGATGGGAGGAGGAGGTAGAGGATTTTTCTTATTTTTGAGCAGAGGTTTTGCCGCCTAAGAAACGAGCGCGCAATCATAAGTAAAACCACGATAAATGACAAGGAACGACAACGTACTTTTGTATAGTTGTACCTGCACAAGTATACCTAAACCAAGAAATAAGGAGAACTGGAGGAGGCTTATTCCCTTTGAGTGGATTAGGTTGGCATAAAATCGGCTGAGGTTGTCGACGTCCGTTCTATTTACAGATGTATCCATGTGTCTTTCACGTGTTGAACACGTTTTGTCGCAACTGTGTAAATATATATGTACTAGTGACATACATGTGAACACAATAGTGTATCGACCTCTTCAAATTCGATTTTCACCATTCGCTCAACAATAACAAATTAAAATAAAACGTTGAATATTAAATTCCTACTTTTTTCAATAATAATAATAATAATCGATTGGTAACAGCTAAAGAAGCTCTTATTAAAAATTCTTGCCTAAAATGTACCATGTAAAAGTTCAATCTTGTTGTAGATTTCATTGAAAATTACCGTAAGACGAATGATTCGTATTTCACTGCCCGAACTGCATTCATTCTCTCTATCTATGATTTCTCCTTCAAGTGCTGTGATGGAAAACCATCTAGTAACCAAGTTACTTCGTTACTGCAATACGCCATTCCATTGGGAGCTCTCAGCAGGTATACTGCCGTTCTAAAGTAAAAACACTTATCTCCGAATTCGTGAAAATTTGGGAAAAATCGTATAAACTTATCTGTGGTAGTTTGCAACCAAAACCACTTATCAACCGAATTCTGGTGTCTCCTGCAAATTACTTACCTTGAAACTGGGGACTAGCTGTTTTGTAAACAGATTTCAATGATATCCAGCTGATCGCCATATTTCTCCCTCGTCTCGTGCCTCATGTCATTTCACTGAAACTCTTGATATTCTCGTATGCATTATTAATAATTAATGAATTATTTATGCTACCAATTCGTGCCCTCATCTTGTTCGAGATTGTGTTCTTCGATTCAAGTGATATGAAATTAAATAAAAACCAACTTTTGTCATAAATGTTTCACTATTCAGGTTTTGAATTAGTTTTTGAATAGAACCAATGAGTTAATGAAAGAATTAATAGGGGAAAAGGGAAAAATAAGAAAGAAAGAGAGAAACAGGAAGATAGAAGATCATTAATATCAAATCAAGATAGTTAAGCTGAGTTCGTGAAAAAACTTGAATATCAGGCTATTTTACCTATGTTCTTGGATGCAACTTCTTAAACCTGGTTTGGAAGCAAAACCACTTGGACCATTTCCCCTCAAAAGTAAGTTTGGCTCAAGTGGTTTTTCCAAAAAACGATGCTGGCAAAACAGCTCGAGTGGTTTTGCCTCCAAACTCAGTGCTTGAGTGCATTATCGAAGTCGAAGAACAACTTGACTACGATTATGCGAAGCGAATCGATATTTGATCGATAGCACCTAACGAGCGGCAATACGGATACCGCAGAGAAAGAGATCGTAACATATTGATTGACAGATGAATTCTCAGAATACATCTGTCGATCGATATGTTATACTATTCTGTTACGCTAACATTGTCGAAATGTCTTACTGCCTATTCCAACGGGGAAATTGCACCGTCGGAAAACCTCGACTATTCACTAACTTTGCATTTTCAACTTTATCTCCGGGAAGATGAGTGAATCCAAATCTCCTTCAGCGATAACGGTGAAAGTCCTTGGCCTCGTAAATTACCGAGGAAAAACGTTTTCCCGTTAGTAATTTTCAATTTTATCTCACCATCTTTTTTTTCAATTTCGCTTTTTAGTTTATCCTCCCGTGGTTAAATTTATAGTTGAGAAAAGAGGTTTTCGGGAGGACGTGTCTCGAATATTCTTATCGCACCAGAACTGAAGTTCCACGTAGTATTCGGCTTGGAACGTGCACATCTTAAATAGGTATTATGCAGATTGATAGCAAACACTTATTCCTTCATCCATACCAGAGGTAAAGAAGGTTTTTTCAGACGTCACCGCTGGCGCCATCGTGGCGCCGATAGCTTTCAAGTTTATTTGAGAGTACGCACTGAGTATAGTCGATTTGAATTGAAGTCTCTATTTCTATATAATCGAATGTATGTCCGTATGTCCTTTGTAGACGGCCAAACCGCTGAACCGATTTCGATAGGGATGGTTGGGTGGTTATAGGCTATGGCAGAATCTCCAAAACATCCTATTTCGACCTGAACGGGCCTTTCCTCCGCACAGTGGGCAAAACCGCTTATTTAGCTGGGCAAAACCTGTAACTCCTTCGAAATGTGTGTAAACCGGACTCAAATGCGTTTGTGATGGTATTTGGGGTGGTATACGACGAATTAGGGGTCGAATGAGAAAACCAGTAATGCAGCATGAGCTAATGAGCGCACTTTCAATAAACCATTTTAACAATTTCATGAGTATGACCATTTTTTATGATTGGTGGGACGTCTTTATAAGACATTTTGCGCTGATTACGAATATAACATATTTTCTATACTTAAGATAGTAACTCTCACTAAAACATTTGTTAAAAACCCTCTTTGAAGTGATTTTGACACTTATTTGTCTAAATTTGACCTCTGTAGGATAAATTCACAGGTTTTGAAGAATGGCTCCTGTCGGTTCAATCAAAATTCATTGATCAATTAGTGAGGAAAAACGGAGTGGTTGGATGCCTGTCATGAATCATCCTGTATGCACCTGTACTTTGATTTTCTCTAGGAGTTTCGTATTTTTAAGGGCATTGTATTTTAAGGTTTCGTCCAGCTACATTAGCGGTTTTACCCACTGTGCGCTGTTCGGGTAAACAATTTCGTAACTAGGGAAGGGCTAAAATCATAAGAAACGTTTGCAGGTGGTATAGAAACGTTTGTAGATCTACAAAACTGCGTGATACAAAGAAGTGACTTTTGATGTTACACGATTTCCGGGTCAGCTAGTTGCTATGTATAAGTGAACAAGTACAAACCCTCAATATTTTCTATGTTATATTGTGCCTTTCCTGACCCCAAATGTACATTCAATTCCGAAAGTCCTAAGAGTAGACCATTTAAATTTCAACTTTCAAGACCCATTTGTCGGACCGTTGTACACAAAAGGTACTAGAAATTGGAATTTTTAAGTAACTAGGAATACCGTCCCCAAACATGTTTGAATTGAAACCACTGATATGAAGTACCTACCTCACTCACTACGCGATAGCTCGTTTCCCCCGAAAATTAGCTAAAATTTGTATAAATCCATGGACTCCGAAAAGGTGACACTGGAAGGCCCGTATGGGTGGGCCTTGTTACTATGGTTGCCTCCGAGAGTGAGACTTGGAAATTACAAAAAGACGGCAATCTAAAATGAATTCTGTTGGTATCTAATTTCTGTTGAAAGTCCGGTAGGTGCTTGTGGTAATGGTGGCGCTCACCTACACTACAGTAGGGGTGGCCATCGGGAGCCAACATATCGATATTCGATATTATCGATGGTAAGGTATCGATGACAATATTATTACAGTTGGGCTTAGATACCTATTTACATTCAACAGTTTTTGTCAAACGATATTTTAGTAAATATCAATATTTTTGACCGGTTGCAAGAAGTATCGATACTAGCTATACGATAGATATTATTGCTAGTATCGATACTTCTTGCAACCGGTCAAAAATATTGATATTTACTAAAATATCGTTTGACAAAAACTGTTAAATGTAAATAGGTATCTAAGCCCAACTGTAATTTCAATTCTCTGGCAATGAGTTTTCGACTATAGAATAGCTCTACTAGTTCACCCACAACACTAAAACTCAGATTTTTTCATTCGACTCAAGAATTTTGGAAATGTTTGATGTACTTATCGAATAAAAAAAAAAATATCGTCAGAAACTATCGGTTACTCATGTATCGATACCCGATTCTATCTGGTTATGCATTATCGATATATCGATAGAAAATATCGATATCGTTTACTATCTATTATCGATGGCCATCCCTACACTACAGTATAGTAGGGTTTTCTGTGACAACAGATGTCATCCAACCAGCAGGGGTGTCACATTTACCTGACCACTGGCCCATCCTCCATCCACTTTGTCTCCACTCCTTTATGGAATCCGAATTTTCTAAAGCCTTTCAACAAATGACGGAAGCGTTTTTACCCGATTCAAACCTACTTATGCGTTACACACCTAAATTTCTGACTTTTCAGTTTCCTGTTCATCAATAGCTCTGATGGGCTGAATCCATTGGCTAACGGGTTAGTGCCAAATATGAATCATCAGGATTCTTTTTTAGTATCATTTTCGCGATTTTGACAGCGGTTTTTGCCTCTCTATTGCTTTGGGCTTTGTGGTTACATGTTGAAAGCCGTATTGTTTCGCGAATGCACTGAATTCTGCACCCTCAATAGCTTGAAATTCCACAATTCCACAAGCCGATCTAACAATTTCTGGGATACCGTGTCGACAGAAGAACGTTTTACACTTCTGTACAACTTCTTGAGCTCTCAAAGATTTTGGCTATTTCAAAATATCTTAGAAACGACCTAAAATACAAAAACAAACGACCATAACCGCCCATTACCCTGTCGATATTGTTGACTCAATAGGGAAACTGAGGATGCAGAGGGTGAATGTTGTGTCGATTGAAGCATCCATAAGGACATCGACGAGTGGAGAGAGCAGAGTTTGAGAACGGGTGACCCAAAACAAAAGATATCCTGGTCGTTGTGGTGGTGGTGAAGTGGAGAGAGATGGATGGTGAAGTGGTGGGGTCAGATGGCGACTGGGGGCGTCTCCACTCGCCAGACCCCGGTCACGCTTGACTGCGCCAGGTGAAGCACAATAGATCGATCGTCCCAACGGTAACAAAAAAGAGAAAAGAGGAGAAAAAAATCCCTCATAAAAAGCCCGATTCAGAGAGAAAAAAAAATCCATCAGGTAGGTTCTGCCACAGTATTCCACTTCGGATTTTTTTTTCCCGACTGATTTTCCGTCTGCATTCAGAAATGCCGCCGATATCGGGGTCACATACGGAAACAATGGGACGAGGAGTAATGAAGGCAGAACAACAATGCATTTCGAAAGTTGAATAGAATTTCTGATAAGGGAACAAAAAAGCTCCAAATGTGATCTGAGCGACAATTCATTTTTGAAGTGATTTTTTTAAACGCGCCATTACATGCGGAGCATCAAACGGCGATAATATCGTCATATGCTGGCTGATCACATTGCACATGTCCCATTCCATTTATTTCAAAAGTACGAGTATATTTAAAAATCCACCAAAAATATGTGTAGAAATGTGACCGTCCACAGGAAAACGTACCTTAGCTTCCGGAATGTTTGAAATCGGGTTTATTGTCATTCCTGAGAGACCAGAAGCTTCCGAACACGATGCCGTTTTCAGATTTTCTATATCTTAATCCGCTGAAAAGTTATCATTTTTTGAACCTCTGAATTTGTAATGATTTGTTGAGTGTCACTGGTTCCCGAAGTTTTGGTTCGACCGCTTGGAAGAAAGCCAAGTCCGTGAATGCAGACTGGATATCCCTCTGGGTGGAAATATTGCCTAGCCCTCCGAAAACTTAGCAAACCATACATTAGACTACACGCTGAATACGATCGTGAAGTCAGAATTGCGATATCCCAATCCGTTCTCAAACTGGAGCACTTTGAAGATGAAGAATCCTACTTGAGATGTTCTTCATGGACATCAATTCCTCCAATACGTTCTTCATGTTAAGTCTGCTCTAATCTGTTAACGGAATGCGATACCTATCGCAATTCTGACTTAACAGTCGTGTTCAGCGTTGAAATGTCCAGAAGCTGAGGGGGGAGTTGAGGGGCGAGTTGGGGGGGGGGGGGGGAGTTTCACCCATAAATTCCAAAAATGAAACGGTCTGTGAAGTGACCCCTCATTTTAAAGGTTTTTTCACGCTGAATAAGATGGGGAAGAATTGCTATATCTTATTCCGCTCTCAAACTGGAGCACATTGAAGATGAAGAAACGTGGTTGTTACTGGAGGTACATTATTCCGTGCGTTGGTTGTTTTGCACACAAGAATATGTTTTGTATGTCTTCATTGTTTTATATCTAGAAATCTTGTGCATTTAAGGTAATGTCTTAGACACGTGCATGAACAGTGTCTTCTTGGGTGTCGTGACAATAATTCCACACATGGCAATCTTTTTGTCTTCAACTGATGGAATGTACATATACCACCCTTAGACTTTTGCAATCACTTTTAAATCCGCGCTGAACCTTCAATATCACGATGCTCTTTATAAAATGCTCCAAATAAACTCATCGACAGGAGCAAGTTCAAATGGACAAACAGAAATCGACGGAAAACTTCGAGACTTCATTTGGGCCGGGGAAAAGTCCAACAAAAACTTAAGCCCCAAGAAACGAGAGGAATATCGACCAAACCGCCAGCGCCAGGTTGAGCAAACTCGCCTTCGTCATCCTCAGACAGTTTTTAACACGAATCGAAGGAAGGGATGAAATGAAAAAAAAAAGGAAAAAAAAAAGATAAATTGTGGAAATGCTGAATGCATAATTCGGCAATGAGATGATTCTGCGTCATTATGTATTCCAGAGCTACTGCCTTACTTGAGGTGGTGGGGGGAGACGTCATCTCATGGTTGACAAGATCAATACTTTATCGTAGCGGAAGAATAATGCACTCGCTCGGGCTTGACACCTGAACCAAGAGATACAGTTGATTGAGATTGAATCAATGGTTTCCCCGTGAAGCGGCGGCGTTTTATAGCTGATTTTTCAGTGGAGGCCAAATAAATCTCTGCATAGCGCTCGTTTGAATATCGCCAACTCTGTTCAATTTTCAAAAGGTTGATCGAGATGCCACATGGGAGAACCCTGATGAATGCTGTACCAAGACTATTATATAATTATCCAGAGAAGCAAAGAATAATTATCCGTTTTTAGCGAATTTTCGTAGAGAATGAAGCTATTTTTCTCGGTCCAATATTTTGACATTTGATGTCTTTACTATGGCACATAAATGAAATCTTTGGGCGATTCCAATGGTTATCGAGGATAATAAACCAAAAGCGTCACGCGGAGAGCGTTACGCGGAGTTTCTGATGATTTTCGCTTACAACCGATTCGTTGCTACGGAACTTTATCTTCGCCAGTTATCATCGTACAAAAATCGTTCACTACTCGTTGGATAGCTCTCGATTTACTTAACCATATTACGTTAACCACTGCGGAGTGCGTGGCCGACAAGCTGCGGTATGAGCGTGATTGTTTAAATAATTGTTTACACACAGGTGATCATTCTCAATAATTTATATTGTCTATACGAATGCAAGCTTCATAATTAATGATGAACCCTACAATTAAGTATAACAACTACGCTACTGGGGTAGGTGATGTAGCATTGTTCGAAGGTTCTTGAATCACTTCTTTAAAGACATAAAATGTCCCAATGTGTTGCAGACTCGTATGCAAGCATTTAATTCTCGACTGTATCAACAACAGGATGGAGTTGACATTTAATTCGATTTTCATCTTTAATAATAATATGACGTACGTGGACCGGCAGGGGGTGGATGACGTCAGACAAGTGGCTGGTAAGAACACCTCACTGGATATGACATACGTGGACCGGCAGGGGGCTGATGACGTCAGACAAGTGGATGGTAAGAACACCTCACAGGATATGACTACGTGGACCGGCAGGGGGGTGGATGACGTCAGACAAGCGGCCGGTAAGAACACCTCACAGGATATGACGTACGTGGACCTGCAAGGGGTGGATGACGTCAGACAAATGGCCGGCAAGAACACCTCACAGGATATGACGTACGTGGACCGGCAGGGGGTGGATGACGTCAGTCAAGTGGCCGGCAAGAAAACCTCACAAGATATGATGACGTACGTGGACCGGCAGGGGGTGGATGACGTCAGACAAGCGGCCGGCAAGAACACCTCACAGGATATGACCTACGTGGACCGGCAGGGGGTGGATGACGTCAGACAAGTGGCCGGCAATAACACCTCACAGGATATGACGTACGTGGACCGGCAGGAATGGATGGCGTACGTAGACCGGCAGGAATAGATGACGTCAGAGGGGTCAATGGGGGTTTCTTCAGCCCTTGAAGGAGTAGCCTTGATTCATAGCCTAATCAAGAAGAGCATAATGAAATATACTGCTAGATATGGAATGTAACCTTGCGAATCGCTAACTAGGCCACCCAAGTCGGGACAGCCCTTAGAGATTTGAGATAGGTACCTTTTTAAAACTGGAATTTCCGAAACATTTTTATATCAAAATCCGTTTCAGACCACACTGAATCCACTGACCAAAAACATCAAAAATTGTATGTACTTATATAATATATAATTGTAATATAATATATTATATTACATACCTATATTATATGTACTTATATTATAATATATATAAGTATAATATTACATAAATATAATATAAGTATATATAAATATAAATAAGTGTTGAAGCGAAATTTGCTGCTGTTGTTATCGAGGTTCGGTCAGGTTTAAATGAATTTCATTTTTCCAACGTTTCGACGATTTATTTCGTCCTTTTCAAGGAATAGTGAGTTGTAGAAAATGGCACAGTTTTTCCTATTTTAACATTATCACTCGCAAGAACATAGTGCTATTGTAGGTGTGAACTTGTGACATTCCACTGAGCAATTCCACTTAGCAACTGAGCAAGAGTTGCTCAGTGGAATGTCACAAGTTCACACCTACAATAGCACTATGTTCTTGCGAGTGATAATGTTAAAATAGGAAAAACTGTGCCATTTTCTACAACTCACTATTCCTTGAAAAGGACGAAATAAATCGTCGAAACGTTGGAAAAATGAAATTCATTTAAACCTGACCGAACCTCGATAACAACAGCAGCAAATTTCGCTTCAACACATAATATCTACGGTCGATATCAAGAACTCCATTAATATAAATAAGTATATAAATATAATATTATTATTATATTTATTTGTATAGGTATTTATGTATGTGTCACTCCGGACGATAACTCTCGATAGAGTTGAGATAAAAAGCTCAAATTTGCACAAAAAATCCGTCTTGGCAATCGAAAGGCTAAGTTCGCAGATGGGCAGAATCGGGCCACTCTAAGGGGGGGGATTACCCGTAAAATCCCAAAATGAAACATTCTGACAAGTGACCCCCTCATTTTAAAGTTTTTTTTTTTCATGCTGAACACGATGGTGACTTCAGAATTGTGATATCTTATAACGTTCTCAAACTGGAGCCCTTTGAAGATGAAGAAAGTGGTAGATACTTGAGATGTTCTTCATGGTTAGTCTTCTTTAATCTGATAACGGAATGAGATATCGCAATTCTGACTTCACCATTGTGTCCAGCGTTGAAAAATCTATAAGCTGAGAGGGGTTTGGGGAGTTTTAGGAGGGGGGGGGGCACCCATAAATTCCCAAAATGAAACAGTCTGACAAGCGACACCTCATTTTAAAGGCTTTTTTACGCTGAATGCGATCGTGAAATCAGAATTGCAATATCCCAATCCATTCTCAAACTGGAGCACTTTGAAGATGAAGAAAAGTGGTTGATACTTGAGCTGTTCTTCATGGACATCAAGTCATTCATCAGGTCTTTTCTTTTGAATAATTGTTCATCGTACAAACTTGCCTCACCTTATTTGTGTCGATTTTATGGAATTTAAAGTTTTATTTGTACCAATTCCAATCAGTCACAGATGTTTGGGAGGGTCACCATTCGACTCAGCGATTCTCCAATTTCGCCATTGAATCCACTTTTGTTTCCAAATTTGAACTGACTGGGTGTCGCTCTTAATGTCACTGTAACCATGAAAATCAGGCTCATATGCAGGAGTTGTCTTCAGTAGATTTTCCCCAAGAAAACCAATTTTCGTACCGAATAAAGGTGTTCGACGGGAAGAATCCTTTTTTCCACTGAATTTAGAAGCGAAAAATCTTGCTCCGGTATTTTTTCCCCATTGAATATAATAATCATGTTGTGAGGTTCACTTAATTTTCCGTCTGTCTCTGGACCACCTACTTTCCAGGTTCGATGAGGTCCTGTCCTGTAGGTTATCTGAATAATGAAAACGTCACTAATAGATGAAAAGGTTTCCCAACCTTTCATCCCCTTTCTCTTTCCTTCAACATAAAATATTCAGAGTTTCCGCGAGTGGGACAAGTTTTTCCACTTCAAATCCGTGTAGGGGGGAAAAAATCGAAATCTCCTTCCTCCATTGGGTATCGATTCCGCCTTTGTACAAACCCAATTCCTAAATCGATCATATTCAAAATGATTAACACCTTGATGATTCGTCTGGTGATATTAGTGTGTACAGTGAGCAGTTATTTCTGCCTGGCGAAGAAATTCGCTGAGAACATGTTGAAAGCTCACCGCCTAGGGTCAGAGAACGAGGCGGCGCACAGTGGTCCAGAATCGTCAAAAAGCGGTCAAAACTCAATAACTTTTGAAGTAGAAACCTGAAATTTTGCACATTCATAACCACAATAAAGGTATTGACAAGTCAATTAAATGTTATCAAAGTTGAACATTTTTATTAAGGTAACAATGGCGAATAACAAACATTTTAAAACGACTAAATAAATAAAATTTCTTCTAGATTGGCGTTATGAATCATCTAAAATTTAAAACTCATAAAAAAATCAAATTCTTAAAATAAAAAGCTTTAAGCTTAGGAAAACAGCTTGTCCCTTGCTCAGGAACATACACCACAATTCCTACTTTCACTCTCAATGTTCCCTAAATGAGTTTTTTTCTGGTTTTTATTACTTCTTTCTCTTCGTCCGTCCTTGCAGCCCACTTTTTGAAAGAAAGGCGGTAGCCGATATGGAGGATGCACTCCATGAATCGGATCCTGGCATGAAGATACATGTAGACATGTAATCAGCAGAAGAAACCTTTATTGCCTTTTGACTCACTAATGATAGGTCATTCATCTCAGATGGGTTTGGTTCCCAGGCACAGCAACAGGCCGAGGAAGTGTGTTTGGTGATGATTTGTCTAATTTTCCCATCGCTGGCGAGGAAATCGAGCAAATTATTTGCACTTTTGTCTCGCGACCAAAACAACACCTCCACTAGAACATGATTTATGACCTTTATAGGAGGCATTTTTAATTTTATACCTCCTTAACACTGCTCTTCAAATGAATGTCGAACGACAACTGCTAATCAGTTTCATGTTATTGAAAACCAAGGTGACATAATTACACTTCTCACCTCCATTCGATTGTTGACACCCAAAACTCTCTCTGGGCTCTGTTCATGTTTCCAGCGTTCCTCAACGTCTAGCCCCAAAACCTGCACGTTCCTGCAGCTAAGTGAGGTCGAGTATGTTTACTTACATCTTAACGAAGTATTCTACGTTGAAATGAGCGATACACAAGGATACACAAACGCTGTAGAGCTTAATGAAATCCTTATACTCTAAAATTAGGCAATTATTTACTCTTCCCATCTATTAATGTTGTCTCTCTAGAAAAATAATTTAACAAATAAAAATAACTCAAGAAAAATAATTTACTCGCTTTTGACATCACACGTCGATGTCAAAAAAATCACTCCAGTTCATTCGACTCGAAAATAATAAAGAAAATTAAAGAAATAGTAAAGGTGAATTTTGAGCATCTTACACGATTTTTCATGTTGTAACGATTCCCTACTGTTCTGAAACCATCTTGACTCTTTGATACTCAGGATACTTTGTTATCCTCATTGATACTCTTTGATACTTTGTTATGGTCAGGTCATTGTAAACACATGTTAGGTACGAGTACTAACTAGACCGTGGAAAATACATCAAAAAACAAGTTTTGAGCGCTTTTTGATGATTCTGGGCCACCACTATGTGGCGCTGGCATTCAAAACAGACGACCATAGCCATTCCAATGCCCGTCCACTATCTGCTTCACACGATCCCGGTGATTCGTCGCGATCCCTTCAGTGAGCCCTGAGGCCAATTAATTGTCGAGATTACACCTTGATCCGATCATCTCGATTGATCTCTAGCGGTAAATACTACAAAATTACCGTTAGTGCGAACGTATAATCGAAAACAGTATAAAAACATTCAAACGATCAACGGGAAAGTGACGAGTGACTGTGAGCTGGTGTAACATCCTTTTAAAAGGCGCATTCTCTCTCGAAGGTATCGCTTCAACGAGTGTTTGTGCTTCCGATGAAAATATATATATATATAAAAAAACTCTGGTAGTGACAAACTCTATATATCGACGCTGTGTTATTTGTACCTACCTCGTGATTCAATTATCCCCCGAAGCATCTCTTGTCTCCTGAACCCCCACGCAACCTCCGTTTATTACATTTCCCAGTATAGTATATTTCACGCCAAATGCTTTTCCAGGTAATCCTCACCGACCGGCTTTCTCGGCAAAAACGTTATTTTCCCCTCAAGCCCGTTCTTTCATTTTTCCTTCATTTTTTTTGTATTGCCTAGATACCTCACCGAGAGAAAATATAGCCGGAGAGATGAACGGAGGTATCGCACATAAAGATCACTCTCAGGGTTGATTTTTATCTAATGATACTAAACCTTCAACGATCAACAAACACACAAAAAGTACAGGTCTTCGATATCAGTGTGGTCGTTTCAGTTAAGATACTGAGGGCTTGCCATAATCTGCTCTCACGAAGGTAGATAAAAACATCTGATTCAATGTACTCGTAATCCGTTGCTTAACCCGGAATTCACTCCACATATCAAAAAGGTCATCTGAATTAGTTTCTAAACCCCCTCAGAACACATGTTGGCCAATCGAAAATTCTGATATTTGACGAAATCGTAGAATTCCTGCTTGGATTTTGGTCCAATCCGTACATCACCTGACTCGGCTCATTGTGTTTCTGAGCCAGTTCCGAACTACATTCTACTTCTGGTACCATTAGGAATATGAGTTGTTAACATGTGTGTTAACTACCTGAAAACTACAGCATACCACCCTACTGCAAATGGAGCATGTGAACGCTGGCACCCTAGTCGGCACTAAAAGCTCAGTTGACAGAGGGCTGGATCTCCAAACTACCAACGGTTCTCTTGGGTTTGCGCTCATACCGCATCTGGAGTGACTCCAGCTGAAATCCTCTATGGCGAACCCATCAGACTCCGGCTTGATTTACTAGAAAATCCAGCCACTACGTCAAAGATTCCGACGCTGGTCACCAAATTGAGAGACCACGTTCGATCCATTCGACCAGTCCCATTCCACCACAATACCACCAAGACTGTCCATGTCCACCCTGAGCTGACTAGCGTATCACTCGTCTTTGTGAGACATGATGCAGTACGCCGCCCACAACAAACAAACTAATATGGACCTTTTCGTGTCTTATCAAGGACTGACAAGGTAGTGAGGATCATCACACCCTGAGGAGAACAGACTATCCCGATTGACTGAGTCAGGTCCGCCTTCTTATTGGCTGACCCAGTGGATCACTCGTCAACCGGTTTGCCTTTAACTACTGAGCCCAATCCATCTGCTCCTATTCATGTCCCACCCCCAGAGACTGCTACTGCTGCTACCTTCAGATCCAGTCACATCAAGTCCCGAAGTCACTACACGGTGTGGCCGGGGGGTTAGATTGCCGGCAAGGTACCGTTAGCACTGGGAGGGGAGTGATGTGGCTATGGTTTACCTACCTACAAACGTCAAGCACTGCCGCCTTCTGTAGTAATTGATTAATTACTTTTCGGTCATCTGATTTTACAAATTCATTCCGGTGTTTTTTTCTAGCCGTTGCTTATAAAATGAATTTTGTTCTCGTTAGGTACGTTGAAATTTGTCGTCCGTTTGTACATCCGGTTATCGCTAATGATACAAACCAAACATGAAAGTTTCTTTCCCCGGAATGCGCTTTCAGGGGCCTAAGTTACAATCGGATTTGGATGAAATTCATATTACTACCCTCTTAATTTCCACTTTGGACCTCTGGACGTTTCAAAGACGCGTCGCTCAAGAAAGAATAGAACAACGCGCATATCTAGACGATTACTTCACACACGGACCACAACTCCCGTTCGTAGCCTCCGCCATCACGGTGCTGCTCTTGAGAACAGAATGCGCAAGCTCCAAATACCTCTGGTTCCCTTGGCAACCTTGTCAAGCGCGAATTTCAAACCTCATCTTGTATTCGCAAACTCATATCCGCCGAATTACTAATGATAGAAAAACCTCTGTAGAGATGTTTATACAATGGTTCTTCAAAAACTGTTTGGATAAAAAACTGTTGAGTTAGGCCATGATAACGGGAAATCAAATGATTTGAGATAAGCCAGTATCAATTCTTCGCCTTTTTCTCTAGTTTCTGGTTGAAGTGTCCCGAAACCAGTGGTACCATCGCACGGGGAATGGGAAAATACATTAAAAACCAGTTAAAACTCAAAACCTCATTTTTGAAATAGGCCATGATAAAACTTCAGCGAGGGTATTGAAAAATCCCGTTTCTGGTCCTATATTAAATACCGTAAATATCTGGATATAAGTCTTAGGTTAACCGAATTTGTGCTCAGATTTACCAAAAATTTGGAGAATGGGTGGGGTTACAGGTGTGAACTTTTTATACAAAACGCAAAAGCCAACACACCAGGCGGAGACTATTTTATTTACCAAACCTAGACACCTAAAACTCAACACCACAATGTGTTATATTACAATTGTTTAACATTTGAGTTTTGGAGCATATTCAATAGTCAGATTAAAATTCATTTTCGATGTCTCTTCTCGTGAAAATTTGCCACAAACCACTTAGTCGGTGTTCCATCATTGTGCCTACTCGTAGTGTTACAATTTCATGAGGATCGATCTTCGAATTCGTTGCTCATCTAATTGTTCATGGGGTAACAGCTAAGAGGCTATCGGAAAGCCCGAGCGAAACCCCGAAAGGTCAGCAGGACCTACATCAAAACCGAACCAGTGAGGTCGATTTTCGTTATCATAAACCCCCAAGTGCTGGAGGATGGGCCCTAAACGCAAGGTCTCCCTTGGGAACCATCACATTGTCTGGAAATTTACAATCCCTGGCAACTCCTCCTCTTCCACCACTTGTAAATTCTCCTCAACTGGCCCCCAAGCGAGCAAGTTTCCAACTCCCACATTCCCATTCCTCAACCTAGTACTTAGTGTAGTTTTGATTCAGCCTCAAGCTCCTTTATATATATATTAAAAAAAAGTCATCGAAATGCTCTTGTAGCTTACAGAATGACACCTCAAATCAGTCAATCAAGTCAAAATGTCTTATCGTAATAATCTTGAAAGATTTAGCCAATGGAATGCGGGATTTGGAAAATATCTCATCTAAACCCAATTTCGGAAATAATCAGATGCGAGTGGAGTACACAAAACGTCGTGGGTTGAATGATTAGCAGCTTTGACAAACAGTAGAACCTCGATTAACCGGGGTGATGGTTCTGTGACAGCCATCAAATTCTAGACACAACGGTTTATTTATCTTCTTTGAGCAGATCACCCTAATCTAATTAGCGAAATGACAGATGAAACTCTAGCTCATCATCCAAATTTAATAAAACAAAGAGGTATTGTTTAAACAATTTACAGACAAGAAACGGAGTGAATATTGCATTTTCATCCAGTTCCGACATATATTTAAAATTTCAAGTCTCTAGCTCATCATCCAAATTTAACCTGTTGACCCCTCATTGTGAACGAACGGCTGGTCGTAAAAAGCTGCGGATGGTTTTAAAAAATTCTAAAAAATAAACTCTATGTAAATGTGAACTGAAAACTATGCCGTTCCATTTGAATTTTTCGTGTTATGACATTTTCAAAATTTCGAGATTAGGCCTAATCCAAGTGTTATGTACATTTTACCTTCTTGTAAATGAGTATCGATGAATGTCTTTTTGCTAGAAAAATAATTTATTATTAGTTAAAACGTACCTAAATACGTAGTTTAGCAAAACATAAATCCAACAAAAAAACTCTTGTCTTATTAAAGGAAAAAAAAAAAAGAAAAAAAAATCGACCGGATCGACCCGCGGTTAATCAGCTCCCCGGTTAGTGAGCCACCGTTAATTGTGGTTTTACTGTATTAAAAGAAATTAGAAAACAGCTAACTTATACACTAACTATAAGTCACATTATCCAATATTGGTCCAAAGTAAAACGGAGGCTCTATATTTGCAGGCTGTGGAACTAGCGTATTTTAAAAAACAATTCTCGGGCCATTTCCCTTTGTTCGTGGGTTTGTCGAGCTCTGTCTGCTAATCTTTCTGAATCGGCGGTCTGTTGTTTATGTGGTCAATTTAACCGAAATCGGGTCCACCACGAGTCTCCTCTTCCCGTTTACATATTGCTCTGGCGCCCTTGTCATTGTCCTCCGAAATGCAGTTTGGCGAGTTTCTCGAATCTAGACGTTTTGGTTTTTTTCACTGCTACCTGCAATATGAACAACGAAAAATAACCTTGATGCACTTCGCCTCATTTCGGCCCATTCTCAACGCTGCACCGATCTGATGACTAGATGCGCCAATCTGTACAGACACTGATGTTGCTTCTCCATACGTATTTGCACAATTTTTCTCCGGTATATTGTATAGTATCAAGCTGTTGTCATGGATTCAGTGATTACGTCCCCATTGTTGCAAATTTGGCCATATTATGCATTTGAGCCTCTTCTCCCATAAATACTTGGTAGGTGAATAACTGTCAGGAAGGGAGTAGCTTGTTGGTTCTCGAGGGTCAGTTGACAGTATTAGGAACTAAGTTGGATCCCAAATTGCGTTGGAAGTTGCATTGTTAGCAATTGGTCAGATCACTAAATAGCACGATTTTTCCGATTAGAAGACTCCATGATTTGATACCTAGGGAAGCTATTGTCTGCGCTTACCATAGTCTTTACCAAAGCCGCATGAAGTACTGCCTCTTGAGCTGGGGCCACTCACCATGTGCGTCCGATGTATTTGCTTGCCAGCGCAGGACTGTACGTGCAGTCATTAAGACTCAATTCACAATAGAACCGTTGCTATGTTTCTATATCTTTGGTTTATTTGATTCTTCAATATTTATATTCCCATACCCTGTCTTCACAATGATGTTTTTTTTTTTTTTTTTAATTGGCATCGGCCTTTATTATGTACCATTTGCCATACATGCGTTATGTCTCAGAAATATAAATAAAATTACTCTTCAAAAATAGATAAAATTACAAAAAATAAATTTTGCCATTAAAATCTACTCGGTCGAGGAAGGCGTAAATTTCAAAATAAATCGTCTTTTTTTCGGCTGGTTATCATAGTACTGAAGGAGAAAGGTTGTGGAAGCTCTCGCAGAATCACGTCCAGGAGCGGTTTGCGTTGTTCAGCAATACTTGGGCACATTAGCAATATAACATATTATGGTCTATAGATTCTTCGGCTTCCGCGCAATAGCGACATGACGCTGAGGTTTCAGCTCCGATTTTGTGTAGGAATGCCTTCGTGATTGACGTTCCGCAGCGAATCCTTGAGAGACACTTGAAAACTCTCCTGGAATTTCCCGGGAAGGACAAAAACCATGGATGCCGAGGCGGAATGGGGAACATAGTTGCATATTTTCTGCCAGCAAAGTAAATGTTTATCAATGATGTTGTTTCCATTGCAGCACATGACGTCAGGTGACCAATACAACTTGGTCATAACTGAAGGACTGAAGAAAATCCACATTCAAAATCTTTCAACTTTGGTTTCTGATCATTGTCGAGTATTGTAAACATAGGATGCAGTACTTAATTGGTGCATAACAAATATGACTATGCACACTGCCCAATACCTCTGTGACCACTCTTAATCAACCTACATTTCAGTAGATAGTCCTATTTTTGATTTAATAATCGTTTAAACACAGGTTTCAGTACTTGATTGGTACATAATATCTCCATTGGTACATATTTAATATGAGATGAAATCTAGACAGATGAAAGATAAGAGTTTATTTGACGTGTAGCGTACCTACACGATGTGTGGAATTAATTAAACCTCGTAATATAATATTGATATGAATCGTCGAATGTAGCGTATCAAAAATGGATGAATTCCACCTTTGGCTTCTGCTACGTGTCTTGTTCGTTTTGATGCGTTTTGGGAAATTGAAAATTGCAATTCCACCTCATGCCCTATGAGATCAATAAGCTTGTAGGACGAACGGAAACTTATTTCGCATAGTTCTGAAACCCCGGAGTTGTTAGTAGTATAATAATGACACGAATATTTTAATATAGAATGTCCCCTTAATCATCTTGATCTATAACAGCCTTTCAAAAACTTCATTCATAAATCACAGCGGTAAAGTCACACTTGAAGCCTCAATGTGATATTTTCAGATTTATTGAACTTCCCCTTCCGCTTTAAATTTGTAAAATTTCTAATACGAGCGTATTGTTCTACTGGGAGCATTTTGTGTCTGAAGTACTGGCGAGCCACAAAACGTTACGATCAAAACGATCACAAACCTGGCGAGTCAATATGGGTATAGTTAATTTGATGTCGCCATTACAAAAATACAGGTACCTACTTGAATATACTTAGATAGTTGAAATGTACTTGAGCACTTTCTGAAATTCCGTTTTTAAACTTTCTAGTACTATCTACATCTGTGAATATTGATATTTTGCACCCTCAACAAAGACGGAAAAAAGAGATGTCGATAGCGATTAGGAGAAAATTCAAAGGTGACGGCGTGGGGATCGTGGTAGTCTACATCAGGATGCTTTTGAACGATAAGGGTAGATATTTCAAATCAGGTTTCGCCAAAAGGCAGAACGCATTAGCTGACAAGCGAGAGAACGAAGATAGTGATGAAAAGAAGAGGCGAGAGATTGATGAACGAATCAGAGTTTTAAAAAGCCAAAATCTTGAGGCAGATGAAGCTTTCGATATGATTATATTGGGTGTTTAAGAATGTATGAGAAGCAATAATTATTAGCCTCATTAAAAAGTGAAAAGAGAAAAATTTAATAATTCTTGGAAAGAACTTGTGCTCTACCACTCTTTGTAGTAGGTAATAATTACCAATTATTGGTACACTATCATCATTGTAAAGGTTTTCCATTAATCTCAGATAATTGCCTGTATTCTATTATTCTTTGTTTCATAATATGAATTGAAGTATTGTGTAAACTATACATTTGGTCATTCAATACTTGACTAAACTAAGATTATTACTATGAAGTAGTTCACATCTGTCTCATGCCTTGTATTTCATAATTTGATTGAAATACTCTGTCAAATAATGAACGTACGAAATTGTTATATTTTAAACAATTCCTCAAATCAAGTATAATAAAATCTATACTGTCAGTGAAAAATGTACCTAATGCCAATTTACTTGAAATATATAGGTACACCCAGTACATGCATTTCGATATGTCCAGTATTATAGGTTTTCCAAGTCAAATTGAGAATTTTTCAAATCTAATTGAGAATTTTCCAAACCAAATAGAGGACTTCCAAACCAAATTGAGAAATTTTCAAATCAAATTGAGAATTTTGCAAATCAAATTGAGAACTTTCTATTTCTAATGACGAAGCTGCGAACAGTGATTATCCGTTAGTATTTATCAAAGAAATCGAAAGACCTTGGTAGGTCTTCAATAAACAACATGTTCCTTTTGGACGGGATTCACAAAACTCTTCGGTGGTTGGCCCACTTATTAGTTTCAATCTGTTTTTCAACGATGAACGATCCCTATAGCTTCGTCTAGTCAGAGCACTGTTACGCAAGAATCACGGGAAGCTGCTGAAAACACTGGAAATGATGCACCGCAGCGACACATAGATTTATATATATATTTATATAGTGTTGATGGGATGACACATACATAAACATATATATTTATATATTGCGGGTAAGGATGACCAACACTAGTCGTTGTTATCATTCGGGTTTATTACGACGTTTCGATCGTGGAACACGATCCTAATCATGTATCCTACAAACAAAAACTCTGCAAATTCTTGACACAACGGTTTATTATCTTCCTTGTGCAGATCACCCTTCTGTCTATACCAGACTGTATTGCAAATCGGCACCATACCATATTCTCACCGTACTCATACCATACCATACGAATTTCTTTCCTATCATACCATACTGTATTATACCAAATCATACATACAATAATATACCATACCATACTCATACCATGTCATACAAACCGAGTGAATATTGAAATGTCATCCATTTCTGACCTATATTTAAAATTTCAAGTATCTAGCTCATCATCAAAATTTAATTTGTTTAAACAAATAGGTATTATTTAAACAATTTTACAGACAAGAAACCGAGTGAACATTGCATTGTGATCCAGTTCTGAGCTATTTTTAAAATTTCAAGTCAATAGCTCATCATCAAAATTTAATTAGTATTATTACAAAAAGGTATTATTTAAACAATTTTACAGATGAGAAACCGAGTAAATATTGCAATGTGGTCTATCCCCGACTCACGGTTAAAATTTCTAGACTGTAGTTTACCGGGAAGATGAAAAAAGGTAGTTTTATTCTGGGCGTCTGGGGGTTGGGTCACATAACGGCCGTTTTCGACGCGAAAGTTTAGTGTTTTTCCTAAACCTTTGCGCGGTTACTGTGAACGAACGGCTGGTCGCACAAAAATCCAATTGGTCTTAAAAGATTCGTAATTTTTCGGGTTATTCAAAAGTGAACTAAAAATTACACGGTTCAGTTAAATATTTGGAGATATGACATTGTCGAAATTTTAAATTTCGTTTTGAACCCCTTCCCCTTGACCTAGGGTTATGAAAAGTTTCGAGGATCATTGTGGGGCTGGTCAAAACCCAGAAACCAAATTTCGTAATTTTAGCTCAACACTAACTGGGCAAAGTGGCGCGGACGGGGGACGGCGTACGGCGGACGGACGGATTTTTTTTTATTCGATTTTCTGAATCTATGTATCTTGAAACGTAAACCAACAAATTTTGAGGGGGGGTTAAAAAAAATTTTTCTTTGGGCGATTGCAATGGTTCATTATCGAAGATAATAAACCAAAATATGGGAGAGTTATTTATGAATTGAATAAAGGGTTAAATAGAAATGGTGACTTACAGACTAGTTATAAACTTACATGATAATTGTCCGATTGTCCGATAGCGACACAGTAATGTTTGACAAGTTTGTAGGATACATGATTAGGATCGTGTTCCACGATCGAAACGTCGTAATAAACCCGAATGATAACAACGACTAGTGTTGGTCATCCTTACCCGCAATCTACTGTTTCCTAGTCAAAACAACCTCCACTATATTTATATGTATGTTTATGTATGTGTCATTCCAGACGATAACTCTCCATAGAATTGAGATAAAAAGTTTTAGCAATCGAAAGGCTAAGTTCGTAGATGGGCAGAATCGGGCCAATTTAAGGGGGGGTTTTAGGGGTAGAAAATTACCCATAGATTCCCAACTTGAGACAGTCTGACAAGTGACCCATCATTTTAAAGGTTTTTTTTTATGCTGACCACGATGGTGAAATCCGAATTGCTATATCTCATCCCGTTCTCAAACTAGAGCACTTTGAAGATGAAGGAACGTAGTTGATACTTGAGATGTAAGTACTTCATGTTTAGTCGGCTCTAATATGATAACGGAATGAGATATCGTAATTCTGACTTCACCATCGTATTCAGCGTTGGATAATCTATAAGCTGAGGTTATGTACCTACTACATTGGTATATTTCGCTCCTTAATTAATCAAAACATCTGATGAGTGCGACCTCGTGTTTCTCTGAAGTCATAATATCCTTCCTGACATTCCCCCGTTTATTGAATCATACATATTCTCTCTCGACTCTTAGATCGAATTACCTATTGTTTTCTCTTCCGATAATCAGAACTGCTTGTTTAGGCCAAATAAGCTTTGACATCGGTTTTGTTCTTGATAATCCTACTTATCAAGTATCTTGGATCAATGCCACTAACTAACTTGTACGGTGTTCAATGAGGCGTGGGTGAATGATCTTCACTGTGGGCGGCGTAAAAAGTGGAGAGTTTAGAGAGAAACTCCGGAGTGTCGCTTGAAGGCGTGAGGCCTGACGGATTTTACTCGAATTCACTGAGTGTATTAAAACCAAAATACTTGAACACTCATCAACTTTGAATTACCTTGAGTTTATCAAAAGAGTGATAGGCAAAGCAATCACGTGAATGCGTGTAAGTTTGAATTATTATTCTGTTAAGTAGTGTGATACTAAGTACCATACTTACAATGAAGAGCTTCAAATTGCCGCGTGTCAACGTATATTCTAGATTTCTCTCTAAGATAACATGTAGATTTTGACAAATGCCATCACTGAAATCGTTTTATTAACCTATGGGTATGAACATACATATCACCTGGGGGTGACGAAAGAGGACAAAACGATTGATTGCCTGTTGCCCCCACACAATATTACGTAATTACCTCTATTGTTACCTAATTTTGGTTTATTATCCTCGATAATGAACCATTGGAATCGACAATAGAAAAAAAAATTGTTTAACCCCCCTCAAATTTGTTGGTTTACGTTTCAAGATACATAGATTCAGAAAATCGAATAAAAAAAGATCCGTCCGTTAGCGCCCACTTTGCCTAGTTAGCGTTGAGCTAAAATTACGAAATTTGGTTTACGGGTCGGACCAACCCCACAATGATCCTCGAAACTTTTCATAACCCTAAGTCAAGGGAAAGGTGTTCAAAACAAATTTTGAAATTTTGAAAATTTCATACCTCGAAAAATTCAAACGGAACGGTATAGTTTTTAGTTCACATTTAGATACCTAGAGTTTTTTTTTAAGAATCCGTTAAGACCATCCGCAGCTGTCAACATGAGGGTGAATCATGCGGCAGCCTATCGGGTCAATGTTCATACCGGCCCATCTGATTCGAACAGCACATGATTTTTGGGACCCCCCCCCCCCCCCCCCCCCGGCACCTAACGATGGGGGTTCTAGATTTTACGATTATAATATAGATAGATAGAATGATTTTATTGAGGTAAGAACATGTTTTTGACATTTTCATGTCTTTCATACGGCACATAAAAAAATAATCGTCACGAAATTTGCTCACGAAATTTGTCCCAAGTCGCCACAATGATGATTATGACCATCAGAAGTGAAGTTGTTCGTTATTGGAATTAGGTAGGTACTTTACAGTTTGATATTACTTCCCAGTTTCAGCCCTGATCATCCTAGAAAGCTGATACTCGGTATACAAACTCTTGAGGGAACTCTAAATTCGAATTCTTCTTCTTGGAGTGCCGTATCCGAATTTCGGACGGTGGCGACCTCTCACATATAATCCTGTGATGCACGTCCTCACAAGTTATACGGGACCTACAGTTTATCGCCGGTTCCGAACGGCACTATTTGAGTGGCTGTACTAGGCAAATGATACTGGTGGTAGTTTGCCATTGCTTTCCACCAGGTGACCGCCGCAACGGCTAAGTATGTGAAAAACCTTTCACGCCAGCGGGTATTGAACCCAAGATCTTACGCATCGCGGACAGACGCGCTTGTCCACGAGGCTACCGGCGAATACAGAATACAGAATACAGAACGTTTATTAACATAAGTTATGTACAATACAAGTATTGGGACATAGATTTATTACATCAACACCGGCCTAAGGCCTTATTTGACTTAAGATAATTGATTACATCGCGTTTTTAAAACATCAGAGGTTACGAATTCGAATTATGATACGCAAATCACCTGAGTGGCTCCTGAAGCCAGTTTCGGCCGTGATCGTCCTAGAAAGCTGATACTCGGTATTCAAACTGTTGAGGGAACACTACATTCGAATTTTGACACGTCAATCAGCTGAATGGCCACCTTTATGGAATGGACGCTTCACGTGTTTAATTGTTATAACATCTGACTACTAATACACGTGGTGTATTTACGTGGGTCGGTCCTCTGTGTGAGTTATCAAGGGCACTTTGTCACATGTCGCGGTGCACTAATCATAATTCAGGTGATTTGCGTATCATAATGAAAATGTTTCAATGTGTTGCAGACTCGTATGCAAGCGTTTACTTTGTTATAAATGGTTTCAACAATTACAAATTTGAAATAGTTTTAGATGTTCGATCGAGTTGAGCTACGCGACACCTGTCGCTATCATGCGGTTGCAGAATACCAATCGTCGTTACATAGCGACACCGACACTTGTCGCGACGTTTTGTTGTGGTCCCAGAATCGCGCCACAAGGGGTGGTCCAGGGGGGAGACAGGGGTAATTCAAGGGGTAGTCCGGGGACGGGGGCCCTGAGGCGGTGGTCCCGCGTGGAGAAGGGTGGTGGTCCGAAGTGGACTCAGCGGTAATCCAGGGGGGGGGGGGGTGCTCCAGGGTGGAGCCAGAGGTGGTCCATGGCGGGAGGGTTGGTCCTGTGGCGGGTAGTCCAGAGAGGGGGGGGGGGTGTTCCTGTGGCGGTGGTCCCGGGGGGAGTCAGTGGTGGACCAAGGGGGAGGGGTCCAGAGTGGAGTTTGAGGTGGTCCAAGGGGGGGTCCAGGGGGAGTCCGAGGTGGTCATGAGCGCGGACCTCTCGGCAAGGCCCACAGGGCCGAGTTTTCCATCAAAATTTAAACACAAATCTGTCAATTCGTCGCCCATTTCAAACAAACTTAGAACAATGAAATTATCGGTGCACAGGAGAAATGTACGGAAAACGGATTCTTTGAGGAGGGCTACTCCAAAATATTTGGAGCGCTCGTAACCATAAACTTTGCAGGAAGTGATGAGGTGATGTTGAGTGTCAGGGCTATCAGCATTGCATATTGAACAGCTTGCGGAGCTGTCAAAGCGATTTATTATTTCGTCAAGGATCACTCGTCAAAAAGAGGGATTCGCACATCTTATCTGGCACAGCAATCTTTCAGTAAAAAGCGAATAGTCCTTTTCCAGATACAAAGCGCCCTGCCGCCGGTTAAAGGGAGAAATCCGCCCTTCAACCGGCGGCATTTATTGACATAATTGAGGACGAATCCAACTTATCCACATCCCCCTGCCACAGGCCGTTGAGCAATGCATCCAAAAACTCTTGCCTTTTCTTCTTAATCCAGGAAAGATTCCTGGATGCCCACAAGCTTTCCAGATTTGCCTCCCTAAGAATGCTCTTCAATTGCACTGTCCAGTTGACTTTCAAATCAGGAAAGGTAGATTATAATCTACGAACTCAAATGAAAGTTGTTGACGAGGAGATTTGATAAATTAATATTTTTTGGACCCTTAAGTACCTCCTTACCCAAGATGGGGGATAACTAGGGTACTTTACGTCCAATTCTCATACCTACCTAATATACATACAATATTTGCGTACTTTACATAATAATAATAAATCTACAATTTAAGGGTAATCTGCAGAAAGAAGATAATAAACCGCTCTGTCAACAATTTGGAGAGTTTTTTCCTTCTAAAGCTATACGGACGGACGAGTTAAATTCCGCCGTGCACAGGACTGTGTCAATCAAATCTTGGTGACTAATGAAAAACCTACTGGAACCTACTTCAGGGTTCTTCAGCTCGAATGTACCATCATTCATAACAGGTTGAGCAACAATCTTGAAGTACCTGAAAGCGTCCATCCCCAAAACCTTCCTCATATAACCTCAGCGTAATGAGAGCGCGAACGAAAAGATTGGATCCACGTCCGCCAGGTACACCAAAATAATTGGGGGGTTCAAAGGGATGCTAGGCAAGATTTTAACGAATTGGCTCTGCACCTGCTCCACTACTTGAAGCCCCAATCTTGAGCTGCTCTGGTACGAATCACTGGATCTTGACGACAGATTTTATTCTATTTACTGAGTGTACCTACCAAAAGTAGAGTTGAATTAGCGAGAGCTCTCTAAGATCGATATTTTGGTTTTATTTGACGACAAACGTGCAAATTGGACATGAAACGCCACTGATGGCAACCGAGACAAACCAACTCACCCAGAAAAAGTACCATCGGAAAAAACAACAACCTCCCTCAGCTCATTAATCCTAATTTCGTAATGAAATGAAAATTAATAACGCTCCAGCTGTGGGGGAAGGAAGTTATTTATTTCAACCAAAATTTAATTTATCCCTACACCGCTTTTTATTCGGTCTCGTTTACTGGGTTTAAATGACCATCGTTTTCTCGTTAAAAATCTCGACGAACGAGGAGAGGGAAAGAAAAGACGGAAGGGCCGCGTATTCTTCAGGGCGCTTAAAAGACAATCAAAACAAAAAATAACGAGTCTGAGACGGAAATGTCCAGTCTCAACTATAAATTACTGTTCCACAGGGCGATCGGGACGTCTGGCAGACGAGTTGGGGGTTTCCTCGGCAAATTATTTTCCCGATTTCGCGACAGAAACGACAATTTAATGGTGAGTGATTTCGATGAACTGGCGATAAGCGGGATTCAATGTTCGGTTGGGCGTATTGTGGTCGGTTGGGGGAGAGGTGAATAAAAGAAGGAAACCCATGGAATGGTTGTTACTAGGGCTGTCAGTGTTCGCTTCTTGGGCAACATACTTTTTTTTCATTTTTTTTTTCCTCCATAAAATATACAAAATACAAAATTAGTTGACAAAATCAGGACGAGGGAAGACTCGCCGCAAATCTGGAAACTAATCCCCTATTATAGCCTGCACAGGGTGTAACGATTTTTTTTTTTTTTTTTTTTTTAAATTTATTAATTTACATTTCAAGTACAGAATAATTACAATGATAGAATAAAATCATATCTCAAAACATAAATGTACGCTTTTATCTTTCTTTTTAATTTACATGGAAATTAATCCTCAATATGGGCTAAAGCCCGTGTTTGAGGATGAGTTCTGTATTCGAAAACATAATTATTAAATCTGTCCTAAATAAACAATGCTCAAAGATACCATACAACGATATTGAATCATAATTATATAATTTTATATTAAACTGATATTGATTCGTTAACTGTCTTTCAACCTCTAGCCTGTGTTGATATCTGTCTATATAAATAGTTATGTGTATAACGATAGGTATATCGTCTGTCTTGTGGCTGTGAGACCAGTGCGTTAACGCTAAATAAACTATCAGTGAGAAAATTAAACCTCAGACTGCCTCCAACCTCCTCTTACAGCAGTCCCAATGCCCATCACAATTGTCACTGTCAAATGTTCCTCAATATTTATCTGTCTGTTAGCTAATCGATCTATAATTGTAAACTGTCTGTATGGCCCCAAGGTAACAAGTTCTTGTCCAATTTGGACGCTGTCTTTTCCACTAGGGACACAAATAAAGTCCTTATCAGGACATTGTCGTTGTCCACGACGGACACAATTAAAGTCCACAATTAAGGTCCACAATTAGGTCACAATTAAGTCAAAAACTTAGGAAGAACTTCCATTTATCTTACAGAAACTAGTAGACTTGGCACAAACATCATGTTCTCACCTACTTGTGTACATGACCAAACATAATTTTCAGATTTTTCATCAGTCTCATGATTTCATAAACTGTCAAATGAGATGAATGAAAGTTGAGATAAAAACTTGAATAAAAGATAAATAAAAGAATTTCGGGACCAATGCCATGATCATTTGTGATCGAAAAGTAAAGATATTTTTCTGTATTTTGAAGAAAAACATAAATTAGACCAGACCTGCAGACTATCACCCATCAAACACAGGACCCTAGAATACCACATTGTCCAGAGTATCTGAAAAGATACCCAACTTCAGGTCGAGATAAGAGATTGTTTCCATGGAATATTTTCGCTGTTCAGTCAATTTTCTACATCAATACGATGTAGTGAAATAATTTAAACAATCATAATATGATAGTACATATTATGTGGAAAATATTACCAGAAAGGTGGTGAAATAAGAAAAAAACTTGCGCTGACTCGCTTCATGGCCACTTTGTGGATGGAACTGACAACTACTTGCCGCGTTTTTATGCGTATATAAAACTGTGTCGACACTTACAACGTGGGGAAACAGACAAAACAAGTTTCGTCGTGTGTATAAATATATATTTACATATTTCTTCCCATTAAGGAGGGATTGTTGTGTACAATTACATGTAATTGTCATTTTGGGGGTTTCAATTAAGTACAAAGAATTGCCAAGTAATTGTAGTTACAATTGCAATTGAAGGGTTTCCCACAAGAACCGAATAAGTCCAAAATCGGCAAACGCCAGAAACAAGCATTTTGTGAAACGCTCTTCTCAGAGGGAAATGCTCCCCGGGCTCCAAAATGTGACTTGTTTTGTTCTTGCTGGAATTTTTTTGAAGTTTAAGTACCTGCATGAATTTTCCATTGAAGCTCAATATTACATGTTTGTATATTTATTGCATTATTATTAGGTACAGTTTGTTAGGTGTAGGTTTATCAGATATAGTTAGGTACCTATATATATTGTTAAATATTAGTTTATTAGGTATAACGTTGGACTTTTATTTTTAACTAGGTTAAAGGTTCTTGACCACTGGTATTCTGAGGAGTGATGTTGGGAGTATCGAGAGTTGTATCGACCAACCCTCGATACTCCCAACATCACTCCTTTATTTTTAACTTCCGTTCTTATGTTATTGGGTATGGGGAATTCGTTTTGATTTTTTATAACCACTTTATTGCTAAATACCTCAACCTAAACTCATTTGTAGGTAAGTAGGGTGGTTGTTGTAGGTAAACTTAAGAAAATGAAAAGAAACTGGAAAGGACTGAAGTTCAATAAATGAGCAAATTATAAAGTAGGTACCTTCAAAAAAAAAAAAAAAAAAAAAAAAGTTTGACCCTCAGTATTGCCACGAGATGGACTTGTTTTGTTGTTGTAGGAATCGAATTGACATGTTTTTTCTTGCTAAACCCAACTACTATTGGAAGCCTTCCGTGGACGGGACTTTTTCGGTTATTGCCAAGACAAACTTTCCACCACTTCAACAATATCATTCTGAGCAAAATGGCGCCTTTACCCGGTTTTTTCCAATTTTGGACTTATTCGGTTCTTGTGGGAAACCCCTCAATTACATTTTGTTCTACTCTGATGTCCGGTGATGAAGAGAGACACGGCGATAAGACTATTCAAACAAAAAGCTCTCGTGTGGAAGTTTTGTAAAATAGATATGTGGTGGGGGTGGACGGCAGTGGTGGTCAGTGATGGAGGACTGCGGGGGGGAGGACAGCTGTGGAGAACTGCTGGGGGAGGACAGTTGTGGAGAACTGCTGGGGGAGGACAGTTGTGGAGAACTGCTGTGATGGTGGCGGTGGAGGAAAGTGGTAGGGGACGACGCGGCGGAGGACCATGGGGGGAGGGAGGTGGTGGATGACGGCGGCGGAGGACCACGCGGAGAGGGAGGTGGTAGAGGGCGGCAGTAGTAATCGGAGGGGGAGGACGACGCACAGTGGGGCAAAACGACAAAAAAGCGGAAAAAACTCCGTATCTTCAGAACGGATAGTCATATCGATTCGGGAATGGTTTTATTCAATTCAGGAAGGAAAAATACTTTTCAAAAGACAACTTTCCCAGATAAAAATGCACCGTTTGTACCAAACATTTATGCGAATATTCAGAAAATTCAATTTATAAACCAAGAATAATCAAGTAAAGAGGCAACTGAGCTGACAGGGATAAGGCTCTCCCAATTTATAACAGGTGCCTCTTCACTTCATTATTCTTGGTTTATAAATTGAATTTTCTGAATATTCGCATAAATGTTAGGTACAAACGGTGCATTTTTTGTAAGTGGAAGTGCATATTATGTAAGTGTAAACAACACAATTTACACAATTTATTTTACTTGTTTTTAACCGTATGCTTCATGAGAAAAGTGTACAAGAAAAAAAACGTACTTTTGTGTATAAATTTTGTCTTCTTTAAACGTAACAGTTTTAAAAATAAACCAAAATCCTCCTTTTCTTTCTAAAAACATTTTGGTCTCTATTTGCTGATCTCCGCTTCGATCTGTAATTGGGCAAAATCAACCTCAACGGCAGGCGATTTCTCTGAAATCAACGAATGAAACGAGTGGTCAGACGACCCGAAATTCAATAAATGATCGCACAAACCACTATAACTAAAGACATAAAATGTCCCAATGTGTTGCAGACTCGTATGTAAGCGTTTTTGAGACGTTTTCGGGTCGAATTTCGGAAATTACGATGAGTTAATCTTATTCAATTTTCTTCCTCTATCTGAATCGATTATAACCATTTTTCGACGTTTTTGGTTTATTATCTTCGATAATGAACCATTGGAATCGCCCAAAGAAAAAAAATTTTAACCCCCCCTCAAAATTTGTTGGTTTACGTTTCAAGATACGTAGATACAGAAAATCGAATAAAAAAAAATCCGTCCGTCCGCCGTACGCCGTCCCCCGTCCGCGCCACTTTGCCCAGTTAGTGTTGAGCTAAAATTACGAAATTTGGTTTCTGGGTTTGGACCAGCCCCACAATGATCCTCGAAACTTTTCATAACCCTAGGTCAAGGGGAAGGGGTTCAAAACGAATTTTGAAATTTTGAAAATTCCATATCTCGAAAAATTCCCATCAAACGGTATGTTTTTTATTTCATATTTAGATAGAGTTTGTTCCGTAGAATGTTTTAAGACCATCCGCAGCTTTGTACGACCAGCCGTTCGTTCACAATGACGGCTCAAAGATTGTGCCTCACAACACGATCGTGACTAAACTGTTGAAATACAGGTCCATTTTCATACTTACAAGCTCTTTGGAACATCATATGGCTTAAGTGATGTCGAGTTTGTTGTTCTGAGGTGCGTTTCGTGCTACGGAAATGAAGATAATTTCGAATGTTTGTTGGTAGGTACTTCTTTTATAAAAAAATTATTACCGACGTAGTACTAAAAACCCCAGAATTATATCGTATTAATTAATCATAATTAATAATAATAATTATTAATAATAAATAGGTACGAATTATTAATACCTAACAATAAATTATAATAATTTTCACTAGGTACTTGATAAAATTGTTAATAATTAGTGATAATTGATAATAATAATTAATCTAACATTTAGGATCTAGACATTTAGACCTAGTGATCTAGACAGAAGGGTGATCTGTACAAAGAAGATAATGAACCGTTGTGTCAAGAATTTGCAGAGTTTTTAAGTAATTTGTATTTGGCCATTCTGCCACGTTCCGTGATCAGGCAAAAATCGACTAAAAGAGATGTTGGAGACCACTTTTTCCTCAGTATTTTCACGAAGCCAGCAAATCGTTTCAAAATAATGCCTTCGCAACATTCAGGAACGACTACTCTCGAGAATTGCAAAAAAACGTTTTTTCCCCTCTGAAGAGGTTGGAAATGTAGGGACCGGCTCCGTTCCTTCGCTTTGACGGTTTTCTAACGCCTCAACCAAGAAACGGTGAAAATGCGAGGATTTTCGTCCCTGAAAAATTTCATAATTCTGTCACGCTCTTAGGGGAACCAATTTTTTTTTAAAACCTTCAGACAGGTCCCGAGAACGCAAAAATATTTCAATTTCCAGGTTCCATTAGGTTCTGTGTAAATGGCAGTCTACTAAACAGACGATAATACAACACTATGCAAAAAACTCTGCAAATTCTTGATACAAAGGTTTATTATCTTCTCTGAGCAGATCACCCTAATCCAATTAACGAACTGTATCACCCTAATCCAATTAACGAACTGTAAAACGCGACCGCTCGAGGGAGTAAAAATTGAGTTTGAATTGGGCATAAAATGCCGCCCGCGACCGCTCGAAGGTGTAAAAATTGAGTTTGAATTGGGCATAAAATGCCGGCCGCGACCGCTCAAAGGTGTAAAAATTGAGTTTGAATTTTTGAACATAACACACATAAACAGGAAATGCTACTCCCCACTATAAGTCGTAGACTTGTGCTATGGGGAGGAGTAATACATTAGCAGCCAAAAGTAAAATTAGAGTGCACAGGTTTTAATATTATCTATATATCATTAATATTACCCAATCTCCAATTGCCTCATTACAATATGTTTTTTCAGTTCTTTTTTAAACTTTTCAATTTTAGGAATGGAGCGGAGCTCATGGGGTAGGGCATTGAAAAGTTTTGCTCCCCGGTAATCATAAGCTTGTTGGCCATGGTGGGTCCTACGGAAAGGCAGCTTAGCAAGAGGTTGTCCACAACTTCTCGTTTTTCCCTCATCTAAAAATTTCAGGTGGCTGCTATGCAGATCCTTATAATATATTATATTTTAATTACAGTTATTTTATTAATTAGCTCTCCCAATTTAAGTACTGCGAACTCTTTAAAGAGAGCTTCTGGGCATAAAATGCCGCCCGCGACCGCTCGAGGGAGTAAAAATTGAGTATGAATTGGGCATAAAATGCCGCCCGCGACCGTTCGAGGGAGTAAAAATTGAGTTTGAATTGGGCATAAAATGCCGCCCGCGACCGCTCGAGGGAGTAAAAATTGAGTTTGAATTGGGCATAAAATGCCGCCCGCGACCGCTCGAGGGAGTAAAAATTGAGTTTGAATTGGGCATAAAATGCCGCCCGCGACCGCTCGAGGGAGTAAAAATTGAGTTTGAATCGCAAATATCATTCTTCAGAGGCCGGAAAAAGTTATGAAACTTTCCCCGCCCGCCCTTTTCCTCATTAAGGAGCTAAGTATAATGAAAAGCTTAACCACTTCACAAGCACCGTACCCCTTTCGAAATCTCCCCTTGGCGCTATTGCGAGACGTTTTTATTACTTCCACAAGCAACTAATACTTGTATAAAACGTTAACCACCATCAAGTATTAGTTGCTTGTGGAAGTAATAAAAACGTCTCGCAATAGCGCCAAGGGGAGATTTCGAAAGGGGTACGGTGCTTGTGAAGTGGTTAAGCTTTTCATTATACTTAGCTCCTTAATGAGGAAAAGGGCGGGCGGGGAAAGTGGATATCATAACTTTTTCCGGCCTCTGAAGAATGATATTTGCGAGGCGGGGTGATTTTTACACGGAGTCTTTTTTGGGGGGATATTATAAACACGCCGGAAAAGCGTTAACATGTATGTACTATTTGGCCTCCTGCCAGCCGTCTAACGCCAAAGGCTCGTGCGTCATAGGCTCTGACGTACTATTTGGCCTCCTGCCAGCCGTCTAACGCCAAAGGCTCGTGCGTCATAGGCTCTGACGTACTAGTTGGCCTCCTGCCAGACGTCTGACCTCATAAAACGCCCAGAATAAAACTACCTTTTTTCATCTTCCCGGTAAACTACAGTCTAGAAATTTTAACCGTGAGTCGGGGATAGACCACATTGCAATATTCACTCGGTTTCTCATCTGTAAAATTGTTTAAATAATACCTTTTTGTAATAATACAAATTACATTTTGATGATGAGCTATTGACTTGAAATTTTAAAAATAGTTCAGAACCGGATCACAATGCAATATTCACTCGGTTTCTTGTCTGTAAAATTGTTTAAATAATACCTATTTGTTTAAACAAATTAAATTTTGATGATGAGCTAGATACTTGAAATTTTAAATATAGGTCAGAAATGGATGACATTTTAATATTCACTCGGTTTGTATGACATGGTATGAGTATGGTATGGTATATTATTGTATGTATGATTTGGTATAGTACAGTATGGTATGATAGGAAAGAAATTCGTATAGTATGGTATGAGTACGGTGAGAATATGGTATGGTGCCGATTTGCAACACAGTCTGGTATAGACAGAAGGGTGATCTGCACAAGGAAGATAATAAACCGTTGTGTCAAGAATTTGCAGAGTTTTTTAATTATATCTGACCCACAAATTTCCAATTTGCGAAATGAGCCAAAGGCTACATTCCACTTGGTGATGAAGCAAAACTATTTCTGAGATAACTCTATTATTTTCTTATTCAAAATATTGAAATAAATACTTTAATTTTTTTAAGAATGTAAATAAAATAGCTTCGAAGATTCGAAAATGACTAGTGGTTAATTAATTATATACTTTGATTTTCGTAGTTTGGTCGTCCAATATCTTTATATATTCGTTTTTCATTGTGATAAAGAATAAAATTTCTGCTTCTTGTCATTTATAGTTTAATTTATTTTTTCATGCATTAAATGTATTTTTTTTCAATTTGACAACAAATCTAATTTGAAACATGAGCTGGACGCCCTATAACCCCAAGAAAAGCATCATTAAAAGAGTTTCAACCTTTCGACTAAATAAAAAAAATAAAACACCATTACAAACTATCTCAAGCTTATACGAAAAATGTGGTTTACATTAGATGGTTTCTAACGTTGCTTGGCCAAAACTCAGGGAAGGTTTGATTTGCAACCCAAAGTTTATAGGACCTTTTTTAATTTCCTATAAGAAGCATTTATCAGCGATAGTTGTTTCCAAAATAATGCTTTTTCGCCCCACTGTGCGCCGCCCGACGCCACGACTCGGCGTGCAGTCGCTCCATTGGGCTTGATTTTCAAACCAGTTTGATTTTGGTAGCGCGCTCGCCTGGTCGCCGTGCTGTGTTTGTGCCCGTGTTTACCTTTTTGAGCATTTTGATAAGAGAGCTTTCACGCAAAGAGAGATCCGTTGACGATTTTTAGGAGAATGAATGAAAACCACGTGAACAACAAGTTTAGTCTTCAATTTAACAATAAGTTAGACAATTAGAACAAGGTTTAACAATTAGAAATTATAGGAATTCAATTTATTACATGTGTACCTACTTACCTAATTGTTATCATCAACCTTTCCTGAGTTTCTACAGGCCTTTGAAAATTTGTCACTTGTTTATTAAATTCTCCTTTAATATTTTCAACGATGTAATCAAAACTTGAAACAGTCATCCTTGAGTAAGCAAAAAATGCCGCACCATCCTTCCTGACTCGCGGGAACATAATATGGTGGAATATTATAGTGGACTTCACCATATTGTTCTCTCATTGTATAATATACAATACACTCCTCAATATAATATATTATTGACTGGCTTCGGTCTTGATTTATTTTTTTCGCTGAGTAGTGCGAAATGGCTGCACGACTGAAAATGCAGACCTCTCTCATGTTTAATCACGAAACAACGCATAAATTAAACAAGATTACGCCTACAACACAAAAGTTCGCCAACTCGCGAGGAGGGTTCCAGACGCCTACTGTGGACACTGTTTTTTGGCGGGATATGACCTTGGGGTGTAAAGAGGACAGCGAGGGGAGGTTGGTGGGAAACGACTGTGTCAGGAGGGGGGGGGGGGCAGTTAGTGGTGACGTGTGGAAAGGGGGCGGGAGTAGTAATGCGTCACAACATTTATTGTCTGTCATTCGGGAGCTGACTTCCACTTCATAAATTGTAATTGTGGAATTGAAATGGATGTGGGGTGTCAAGATAAGAGCTGTGGAGATCAGTGGGGAGAGGATAGTGGCTAGGGGGGGGGGGAAGCAGTAAGTTGTGATGTGTGGAAAGGGAGCGGGAGTATTAAGGCGTCACAACATTTATTGTCCGTCATTCGTGAGCTGACTTCCACTTCATAAATTGAAATTGTGGAATTGAAATGGATGTGGAGTGTAAAGAGGAGGGCAGGGAGGTCGGTGGGAGAGAATGGTGGCCGGTGGTCGGGGAGGGAGTTAGTGGTGACGTGTGGAAAGGGGGCGGGAGTACTACTGCGTCACAACATTTATTGTCCGTCATTCGTGAGGCGTGGGTGGTAAAGGGGGAGCGAGAGAGGAGAGTGTACAAGTGCTAGGCTCACGTTACTATTTGAGTTATTTCAAAGAAAAACGCCTTCCATTTGGACAATGTTCATACTAGCTCAGCTGATTCGAACAGCACATGGTTTTCAGATATCAACTTAATTAATAGTTATTAATAACACATAAATTATTAATTACTAACAATGAACGACCAAAGAAACAAATTTTTTAACCCCCCTCAAAATGTTTTGGTTTACGTTTCAAGATACGTAGATTCAGAAAATCGAATCAAATAACATGGCTTAACTGACATTTTTGGTCATATTGAATTTTTTTATTCAGCGGCATTCAAATTAAAATCTATTAAAATTATTCATCATCCCGTAAGTTTTCTGTAGTATATTGGCACCCAGAACTGTCTGTCTCAAACATTCACGTATAATATACATAATACATAATATGCAGGTTGTATTCAAATGACCAAGCTAGTCTTTTTTCCGTGTTTATTTTGACTGTAAATAGTTCGTTATTTTGATGTAAGACATTTTCACTTCTACATGTAATCTCACATGAATAGGGCTTTGTTCCATTGCCGAAACGTCGTGAAAAAATAAACACGGAAAAAAGACTAGCTTGGTCATTTGAATACAACCTGCTTCTTCACACTAGTCAACCCCATCAATACATAATATGTATATAATAATATGTATAATATTATTATGTTCCTAAATTTTAGAAATAAACAGTTTTTTGTGTCTCCTGTAAAATTACTTTGCACATTTAGCGTTAAGCTGAAATTACGAAGTTTGTTCACGGGTTCGGACCAACCTCACAATGATCCTCGAAACTTTTCATAACCCTAGGTCAAGGGGAAGGCGTTCAAAACGTAGGTATTTTGAAATTTTGAAAATTCCATATCTCGAAAAATTCAAATGGAACGGTAAAGATTTTAGTTCACATTTAGATAGTTTAATTTTTAGAATTTTGTAAGACCATCCGCAGCTTTGTACGACCAGCCGTCCGTGCACAATGAGGGCTCAAAGTTGGAGCAGATCAAAAGTCGTCAACATGAGGGTGAATCATGCGGCAGCCTGTCGGGTCAATGGACATACAGGCACAGCTGATTCGAACAGCGCATGGTTTTAAGATATCGAAATTAGTGTTTTTTTTAATCCGGGGGTACCTAACCTGGGGGTGAGGCTTGAAAATCAAGAGGTGAGAACAAGTTGACTATAGAATTTTTCGATCTTTAATTAATGAGAAATAACCCTTAATTATCAACATGTGTGTCCAAAACGACAATTTTGTCCGGAATGGATTAAAGTTTAGTACTACGTATTAATCAGGGCTCTACGTCAGCGGTTCCTAACTAAACCTTTTGTCACTCGCGAACCCCTTGGCGTTTCAGTTGGCGGACCCCTGACTTTTTAGTTTGAAAAAAACTTGAAAAGGTACGCCGAGGTAACATACCTATACAAATTTTTTTTTTTTTTTTTTTTTTTTCCTTTAAAACATTCTTTATTACACCAAGTTTACAACTTATTAGCAATTTAATTTTGATCTTATTTACTACGTGTAGCAATCGAAACAAGATACAGAACTTGTTAATTGTTGAGTCATAACTGTTGAACTATTCATTACTTCACATCACTGTGTTAGTTCGTGAGGCTTCCTTCTTTTCAATCTTCTCAGTAGGTCACTTACATCCAGCAAATGGACAGCTTCGATGTTGACATGACCCCTTAGTCGCTCTTGGTGGGCGATGGCAATTTTCTTGATAGTTTCATCGATAGATTCCACCTCTAGATCATGGTGAAGTCTATCATTCTGAATGTACCAGGGTGCATTAACTATGCTCCTGAGCACACTGTTTTGAAAGAGCTGAATAATTTTCCGATTGCTCTGAGCTGTGCAGCCCCACAGCTGCGCTCCATAAGTCCATACTGGTTTTAGGACTTGGTTGTACAGGGTTAGTTAATTTTGCACAGACAGTTTTGATCGCCTGCCCATTAACCACGACATTTTTCTGAGTTTAAGAGTCAGTTCGGTTTTTTTCTTCTTTACGTGCGATTTCCATCGCAGCTTCGCATCTAACGTCATCCCAAGATATTTCGCTTCGTTAGCGTAAGGGATGACTTTGCCATTGAGGTAAGCGGGCAAGTAGCTGATTTTGCGGTTCGTGAAATTAACGTGGACCGACTTTGCCTCATTCATCCGTATTCTCCATTTAGCAGTCCATTTTTGGATTTGTGTAATAGATTGGTTGAGCTTGCTCATAGAAGCGTCAATGCTCTCCCCCACAGCTAACACTGCGGTATCATCTGCATTTGGAGGAGACACCGCCGCTCGAGCCAGAAGTAAAAATACCGTATGTCACAATAAAAGAAGTACAAAAAACTATTAAAAAGGAGATAAATCCTAAGAAAGCTCCTGGCTTTGATCTTATCACAGGAAAGATTCTGCACCAGTTACCTCGAAAAGCTATTGCCAAAATCACCCAAATCATTAACGCTGCCATCAAACATCGGTATGTACCCCAGCTATGGAAGATGGCGGAGATCATCATGATACAAAAACCTGGTAAGCCAGCTGATCAAGTATTATCTTACAGGCCCATCTCACTGTTGCCTGTGCTATCCAAAGTTTTCGAAAAATTAATCAGTAAGAGACTCCTCGTCATAATTGAAGAACGGAAGCTAATTCCCAAGCATCAATTCGGATTTCGACGTCAGCACTCGACCATAGATCAAGTCCATCGAATCGTCAATATCATTGAAGAAGCGCTGGAGCAAAAGAAAGTCTGTTCGGCTATCTTTCTTGACGTAGCTCAGGCTTTTGATAAAGTGTGGCACGAAGGCCTAAAACATAAACTCAAAAAGATGCTTCCCATCCATTACGTGGATCTACTGGATTCCTACTTGTCAAAGAGGTATTACCGCATCAAACAAGATGAAGCGTATTCAGATCCAAAAATAGTTAACGCTGGTGTCCCACAAGGCAGTGTATTAGGCCCCCTCCTATACATACTGTACACGAGCGACCTACCTGACCTAGAATGCAACACAACAGCAACTTTTGCAGACGACACTGCGGTTCTCTCGGTTGGGGAGAACAACAATGAATCTATCAGCAAACTGAACAGATCAATCTCCAAAATCACTCGCTGGACCGCTAAGTGGAGAATCAAACTGAACGAGACAAAGTCGGTGCACATTGATTTCACCAACCGTAAGATCAACTACATCCCGGCTTTTCTCAACAATGTGGTGATTCCCTACTCGAATCACGCCAAATACCTGGGCATGACGCTAGACGCCAAGCTCCGGTGGAAAGAACACGTCAAAAAGAAAAAGACAGAACTTGTCTTAAAATTCAGGAAAATGTACTGGCTCATCGGCCGGCGATCAAAAATGTCACTTCAAAATAAACTGCTTCTGTACACTCAAGTACTTAGGCCTTCGTGGGTCTACGGAGCACAACTGTGGGGCTGTACGGCTCTATCAAACAGGCAGATGATACAACGCTTTCAGAATACCGTACTACGATGCATAACCAATGCGCCGTGGTATATCCGCAACGACGCTCTACATCGCGACCTTGAGATGGAAAGCATTGACCAAGTGATAAAGCAGCGCGCTAACGCTCATCTTGAGAGACTTAAAAACCATGTCAATGAAGAAGTTGTCCAGCTTCTCGAAGTACATGAGTTGACGCGGCGCCTCAAGCGCACTAAACCACATGAGCTTGTGTAGGGAGTGAGTGTGTGCAATAAATCATAAAGACAAAGGACTAAGTTATGTATCGTTAGCCCTAAATGCCAAGTATTGTAATATAATTAGGTCAGACGAATATTGTTAATGAGATCTATATCTTGGAGCAATAATAAAATATATATTAGAAAAAAAAAAAAAAAAAAATCTGCAAAAGTGGCGGTTGTATTACTACTGATTTCAGGTAGGTCACTGGTGAAGAGTAGGTACAGGAGTGGGCCAAGTACACTACCCTGAGGTACACCAGCACCAATTGGTTTAGGTTCGGAGTAGGCGTCATCAAGTTTAACGCGGAAGTAGCGGTCAGTAAGGTATGACTCTAACAGCTCGGCATATTGTGATGGTAGTGATTTTCTCAGTTTATACTTTAGGCCATCATGCCACACTTTGTCAAACGCTTGGGTAACGTCGAGAAAGATGGCAGAGCAGACCTTTTTCTCTTCTAGCGCTTGCTCTATTATGCTGGTAATTCTGTGAACTTGGTCTATTGTTGAGTGCTTTTGTCTGAATCCAAACTGGTGGTTAGGTATTAATTGACGTTCTTCAATGAGCGGAATGAGCCTTTTATGAAGCAGTTTTTCAAATAACTTGGACAATACTGGCAACAGGGAAATCGGTCTGTATGATGTGCATTCCACAGGCGGTTTTCCTGGTTTTGGAATCATAATAACCTCGGCTATCTTCCAAAGCTGGGGTACGTATTTCAGGCGAAGCGTAGCATTGATTATTTTTGTAATTTTGATTATGGCTTTTCGGGGTAGTTGCTTTAGGATTTGTCCTGTGATCAGGTCATATCCTGGTGCTTTCTTTGTATTAACTTCAACCGTTATTGTATTTTCCACCTCCTTGATTGTAACTGGTGGAATTGTGATGTAGGGTTCTACTGGAGTTGTGTACTCCAGTTGTTCACCTGATACAGGGGAGTTAGGCTTAAAAATGTTTGATAGATAAGTTGCAAAAACATCAGCCTTGCTCTGGTTGTCTTTAACCCATGATCCATTCTGGTCCTTGATTGGGGATGCTTGGATGATCGGCCTTTTTAAATATTTTGTTGCTTTCCACAGCGAATAGTCAGTGTGTTGGTCACTGGTGAGTTCACTAAGGTACTGCTCAGTTGATTCATTTTCAATTAGTTGTGTTAAATCTCGTAGTTCTTGGGCGAGTCTATACCACTCTCTCTTGTAGGCTGGTGCCCGACTTGTCTGCCATCGCTTCCTCGCTCGCCTTTTTTCAGAAATGATTTCTACTATCTCACGGGGAAAGTTGATCCCTCTGATTTTTCTTCGCATTATTGGAGTATTATTCCATGCTGCATCATGAATCATCATAACCAGATTGAACACTTCACGATCAATGTCCTCTGTTGCTTCCAATGGGGCATACAGGTTGATATTTTTGGCAAGCTGAATTTTGAAACCGTTCCAGTCAGTTTTTTTGTTGACCAGCACAGGATTGTATGGAATTTGTATTAACCGCTCACTTAGTGTCAGTATTACTGGGGAGTGGTCGGAGCTTAGATCTTCATTCTCTTCAACCAGTATATAGTTTGCCGAGATGTTTTTGACTATGAAGAAATCTAATAAATCTGGAACCTTGTTTATGTCTGTCGGCCAGTAAGTTGGCTTGCCTGTCGAATGTACTTGACATCGATTGGTCTGTATGGCTTGGTACAGTTCCCTGCCCTTTTTGGTTATCAGTCTTGAGCCCCAGAAGGAGTGCTTCGCGTTGAAGTCTCCACCAAGTACAAACCGATTTCCCAATTGATTGAAGATTTCTGTGTATTCCCCTTCTCCTAGCTGGTACCGTGGCGGGCAGTATATGCTCGCAACTACCAGAGGAAAAGAATGGGTTTTTATAGTAATTGCTGTTACTTGGAGTTTCTCTGTTCCCAAACTCAGGTTTTCGTAGTGACTTAAATTTTCCCTTATGATTACGGCGCTACCACCCCTAGCATTATTACTTGGGTGGTAGGTGTGGTAACATTTAAATCCCTGCAGTTTACAATTGGATTCTCGAGTGAAATGAGTCTCTGAAATGAGACAAACATCTATGTTATTAAACTCTACCCCTATACAAATGAACTATAAAAAATGTACACATATATTTCTCAAACTGGAGCAATTTGAAGATGAAGAAACATGATACTTGAGATGTTCTTCATAGAACATCAAGTCCTTCAATGGAAACATTTTACATTAATGCAGTTAGTTTTTCAAAAATTCCAAAAATCGACAAAACAAAAACCCAGTGAAACTTGAGAAACTGTTGTACTCGGAGTTTAGAAGCAACATGGTGACAGAGGATGAGATCTAAACCAGGTGTTTACTCACACGGAGGGAACCGAATTTTCCCATCAAGATTGGTTTTGTCGACTGATAAACGGGAGCACTTGATGAAGATTAAAATTGTTTTGTTCACATTGTTCCGGTCAGATTGTTAATGACATGATCCTCTCCAGTTACATGGCCATTGTCAAGAGAACAAATCGGCGATTTCAATCCCAACTCACTCTCAAACCCACTTAGCCGTTTTCAAGCTACCGCCTTTTACTCGGGCGAGGAGAGAAATTGATTTTCAAGAGAGCGGCTTTTAGAAGTTGAGGGGGGGGGGGGGTTCCCCATGAAAGATAGATACCGGCGATTTTTCCGCTTCCCAAATCACGCACACGCCCACTGGAGATTGCCCGAGGTTTTAAATCAATGCCGCCTACTGACGGTACGTACCGTTCGAAAAGCCGCCCCACTTGAAGGTGATGCTCGGGGAACAGAGGAATCATCGACCATTCTCTTAAGGTATTGACGCATTGTCAGGAGGTTGAGTTGAAGAGAAGAGGGAAGCCGAGGCTGAGGAGCTCCTTAGCCCACTGAAGATTCTCTACAGTCTCCTTCCCACACTTTTGTTTCAACCTGAATCTCAAAGTTCCTTTCGACCTACTCTACAACCACCTTCAACACTCCAAACCACAATTTACCGCAATTCAAGACTATCTTGGAAACAATAACAGAAAATTAGCCGGCAAATATTTGATGCTCCTCTTTTCTACTTCGAAACCAATGTCAGTCAAGTGAGTTTACTGAAAGTTTAGAAGTACTGACTTGAAAATCAAGAGGTGAGAACAAGCGGACTATATCTACTAGAATTTTTCGAATTTTAGTTAATAAGAAATAACCGATAAGTTTAGTTTAATTTAAGCTCCATCCCGTTGACATGGCCGATTGAAAAACTCTGCAAATTCTTGACACAACGGTTTATTATCTTCCTTGTGCAGATCACCCTTCTGTCTATACCAGACTGTGTTGCAAATCGGCACCATACCATATTCTCACCGTACTCATACCATACCATAAGAATTCCTTTTCTATCTTACCATACTGTACTAAATCATACATACAATAATATACCTTACCATACTCATACCATGTCATACAAACCGAGTGAATATTGACATGTCATCCATTTCTGACCTATATTTAAAATTTCAAGTATCTAGCTCATCATCAAAATTTAATTTGTTTAAACAAATAGGTATTATTTAAACAATTTTACAGACAAGAAACCGAGTGAATATTGCATTGTGATCCATTTCTGACCTATATTTAAAATTTCAAGTATCTACCTCATCATCAAAATTTAATTTGTTTAAACAAATAGGTATTATTTAAACAATTTTACAGATGAGAAACCGGGTGAATATTGCAATGTGGTCTATCCCCGACTCACGGTTAAAATTTCTAGACTGTAGTTTACCGGGAAGATGAAAAAAAGGTAGGTTTATTCTGGGCGTCTGGAGGTTGACCCACGTAGCGGCCGTTTTCGACGCGAAAGTTTAGTGTTTTTCCTAAACCTTTGCGCGCTCACTGTGAACGAACGGCTGGTCGCACAAAAATCCAATTGGTCTTAAAAGATTCGTAATTTTTCAGGTCATTCAAACGTGAACTACAAATTACACGGTTCAGTTGAATATTGTGAGATATGACATTGTCGAAATTTTGAATTTCATATCGAACCCCTTCCCCTTGACCTAGGGCTATGAAAAGTTTCGAGGACCATTGTGGGGCTGGTCGAAACCCAGAAACCAAATTTCGTAATTTTATCTCAACGCTAACTGGGCAAAGTGGCGCGGACGGGGGACGGTGTACGGCGGACGGACGGATTTTGGTTTATTATCTTCGATAATGAACCATTGGAATCGCCCAAAGAAAAAAAAAAAAATTTAACCCCCCCCTCAAAATTTGTTGGTTTACGTTTCAAGATACGTAGATTCAGAAAATCGAAAAAAAAAAAAAATCCGTCCGTCCGCCGTACGCCGTCCGCGGCACTTTGCCCAGTTAGCGTTGAGTTAAAATTACGAAATTTGGTTTCTGGGTTTGGACCAGCCCCACAATGATCCACGAAACTTTTCATAACCCTAGGTCAAGGGGAAGGGGTTCAAAACGAATTTTGAAATTTTGAAAATTTCATATCTCGAAAAATTCATATGAAACGGTATGTTTTTTATTTCATATTTAGATAGAGTTTGTTCCGTAGAATTTTTTAAGACCATCCGCAGCTTCGTACGACCAGCCGTTCGTTCACAATGACGGCTCAAAGATTGTGCCTCACACACGATCGTGAATCAAACTGTTGAAATACAGGTCCATTTTCATACTAACAAGCTCTTTGGAACATCATATGGCTTAAGTGATGTCGAGTTTGTTGTTCTGAGGTGCGTTTCGTGCTACGGAAATGAAGGTAATTTCGAATGTTTGTTGGTAGGTACTTCTGTTATAGAAAAATTATTACCGACGTATTATTAAAAACCCCAGAATTATATCGTATTAAAATAATCATAATTAATAATAATTATTATTAATAATAAATACAAATTATTAATACCTAACAATAAATTATAATAATTTTCACTAGGTACTTGATAAAATTGTTAATAATTAGTGATAATTGATAATAATAATTAATCTAACATTTAGGATCTTGACATTTAGACCTAGTGATCTAGACAGAAGGGTGATCTGCACAAGGAAGATAATTAACCGTTGTTTCAAGAATTTGCAGAGTTTTATTATTCGATTTTCTGAATCTACGTATCTTGAAACGTAAACCAACAAATTTTGAGGGGGGGTTAAAAAACTTTTTTCTTTGGGCGATTCCAATGGTTCATTATCGAAGATAATAAACCAAAAATCAAGTAAAAGCGACTTTACTTTCACGTGATCACATTTCCAACAATCACGGAGACACTAACTGTTATAATACAAGGATAGCAATTTTTAATGAAACGACTTTGGACTCAAAAATTGACATTCACGCAGCATGGCTATAAGAGCACATTTTCGAAATAACTGGTTTTATGCAAAACTAGCTGTCGGGCCCGTCGCTGACGGACAGAACTCGGGGTGTGTCCATCTACCTCTGATACCACTCTAACCTGTGGCATTACGGATAATACCTCTTTAAAATGAGGGGTCACTTGTCAGAATTTTTCATTTTGGGGATTTATGGGTAACTCCCCCCCCCCCCCCCCGTAGAGTGGCCCGATTCTGCCCATATACGAACTTAGCCTTTTGAATGCCGGATTTGGACGGATTTTTTGCGCGAATTTGAACTTTTTATCTCAACTTTATCGAAAGTTATCGTCCGGAGTGATACATACATAAAGATACATATAATATACATAAACATATAATTTTTGGTCGTGGATTCCTTCGGAAACGGATTTTGGTTTGACAAACTTTCGGAAATTCGAGTTTTAAAAATTTTGGACCGAGAACAATAGCTTCATTTTCTTCGAAAATTCGCTAAAAATGTCTAGTCAATCTATAACTGGCTGTGAACAGCTTTACTTTTTTCTCAAAAAGCATTAAATAAATTCCATGGTCTGGAAATTGTTAGAAATAGCATTTCTATATTGAAAAGGTATACGAACCAATTATTGACAATGTGATTTTACAATTTTATATGACGTTCCTAGTTATAAAACTACCTTCTGCTAAACCTTCCAAATGGGTACTGCTGGGCCGTGTAGCTATGCTTACTTACTCATGTTGACAAAAATCTGCCCTGTTAAATAAAAACCGCTCAATGTTTACAAAAATGGGGTTTTTGCGGAACCCCCCTTATTTTGAACCATGCCTTTTCGTTGGTGAAGTCCAAATTTCAAAATTCGAACCAGAAGTGGGGGAAATTCTGACCATGAACATACGAAAATTGGTCAATGTTAGGGTAAACCGCCTCAACGACACGCTGTTAAGGTAAAACGCCTTAATTCACCAAAATATTGAAATGAGGTGTTTACCTACAGAAATGTACATTATTTTGGGCGTTTTCCTAACAAAACATCCGTTTGATTGAGTTTTTTACGTTAAGATGACCGCGTCACGGGCAAGTCAAGGCATTTGACCTAAACAAACAATCCCAAAACGAAAGCTGGGAATTTTAAAATCGCCTTAATTGCAATTAATCGATTAATTTGTGAGTTTTTTTTTTCACCGTTGAATTCGTTGAAATCATCGCTATCTCACCAAAAAATTGTGTTTATATAATGAGGTGCAGTCAACTTACATCGAAGGTTTCAGTGAAAAACTTTGAGACGAATTTTTGCAATGTTTTGAATTTTGAGTTGAGGCGTTTTACCTTAACAGGGCAGAATTGTATGTGGTTTTATTCGGCTGAATTAATGTAGGTAGGTATCTAAGTAGGACCTTTCATTAGAATTATTATATTATATTGTGAGGGTTCAGGAATGATGGTTTGCAGAGTTAGGTAGGTACATATAGTATTTGTCGGAAAACGTGTCCAATTCCAAGGTGCCGTGCTGAAAAATACGCTTATTGCGTCAAAACCATCGATAAATTTCCGATGCATAGAAATGGCCGACGAGAAAGGATTTTGAACAGGTTGAATCATATTTCCCGGAGCGCGGTTTCTGAGTTTCTCCACCGCCCGCGGGGTCTCAGCCCGATATCGATCATACAAAAGTATTCGGGATGGAGGAAAGTGCTTCTCCAGAGTTGTTCGAAGTTATCCCGTCCACATTGGCAGATCAAGGGATAATACGAACTTCCGACTAAGTTCACTACGTAACTCGACTCCGGTGGGTGTTGTGAGGAAGGGAAGGGGCTGCCTTCAGCTATAACCCAGATTTTGGCAGCCGTCGCCATCGCGTGGGTTTGTCGATAAAAACCTCAATCTGAAGGCTCCTCAGGGCGTCGGAGAGCAGACTACACGTTATTCAATCAACTGAAAACTCGGAATTCAATGCCAATACTAATTGAATTTAGATGCCTTTTCCGTATGTTCCCTGACTTACTGCATCTGCTTGAAATCTTGTATAAATCTGACAAGACTTGCTTCTACGCCGAAATTCAAAGAATTTAGTTGGTTAAAGGAGAAGTCTGGCAACAACAATAATTTGGCAATAATGGAAGATGGATGCAGGAAGGTGAGGGAGTACAGTACTAAAACTTTCTTCGAGTGCTGAAAATAGTACTGAAAAAATCCCAATTAATTTTCCACTTTTAACAACCCGTTTTATGTTTTTTGTGGTGCAGAATCCGAAGTTGGATCCGATTATAGCTATCTGCCATTCTTTAAAAATAAGTTTATGCCTATAACAGTGTTTTTTTCTGGTGTAGTTTGTCAACATTACCGCTGTGGAATGAAAGAAGATAACTAAAAATCAGGTTTCAAATTCGGATTCAGCACCTCGCAAAACATGGAAAGGGTTGTTGAAAGTGAAGAAATCCCAAATAATTGGGATTTTTTTAACATTCAAACGTAGCAAGTAGGTGAAGGAGATACCGACTTACGGGTTCCAGATACTGATTCAGCGCATTGATAACCCATAACACCAACCCTCATCTCTGCACCAAACAACTCCCTTTTTGTTGGCTAGTGTTTCCCTAACATACAAAATGGTTATTTATTAACGATTGCGACAAGGTAGTCATATTGAATGTTGTAGTAATGTAACTCTTTTAGCTACTTTCCCCTGTAGCGCTGCGAGGATAGCTGGCTTCAATCGATCGACTGATACTACGACTTCTGGTTCTTGACTTTCAGCTTGATATATTGTCGAGGCGTTCGAGCATCGGGTATGGTCCGCCTTATGTACAAAGGTCCATAGTGACAGGAACGGGGCGAAGTTGATTCATCGTAGGATGGAGACGTTTGACAAAGGTTGTTGAATCCTATGGTCCCATAGTTTCCTGGTGAAACTGCTCATAGACCATCGTCATCTGTGGCAGAACTTGCAACATTTACGCCTGTGACTCATGATGTTTGACTTCACTATAAGTCATGTTTCGGGGAAAGACTCTCATGTCCCTGATGTACTGTCAAGAGCCACCTGTGCCGGGCTTGATGCTGAGGATTTGGAACTTGGAGAAGTTTTACAGCAAAATGATTCAACTCACTACCTATGCGGGTGTTCTACACAACGCCTTGAAGGAACATTACCTGAAAGATGCGACCTTACAGTCAGTGATTAAGAAGTTAGCAAAAAGCTGGGAACAAGAGGACGACCCTGATCTTGGTCAATACTCCAAATTTCGACATCTACTCTCTGCACATGACGGTACGATCTTGTATGGCACAAGAATTTTAGTTCCCAAAGCGATAAGAAATCTTATGTTGGACAAACTTCATTCCCGCCATCTAGGAATCGTGAAATGTGGAAAGTGTACTCAGGACACGATCTGGTGGCCAGGCATCACTGCCAACATTGAGCGTAAGGTCAAGGACTGTTACATCTGTGCCAAGTACCGTTCTTGTCACTAAGACCCTCTGATTCCAACGAGGTTCCCATCACTGCCATGGTCCACAGTAGGTATAGACTTCCTAAAGGCAAAAGGGGAGTTATACCTTGTACTACAAGATTACTTTTCCAGGGTCCTCGAAATTCAGGAACAACAATCAGGAACAATCAGGCTCGAACTGTCATCAATTTTTGCCAGACATAGGGATTCATTCTCGATTCTGCATTCGTCCTCCAAGTGTTCTCATTCCTTATGATCTCAACATAACACCTTATATATACCTTATATTTCTTTTAGTTCCTAACAGAAGGAGATATACATACAGATAGTGACAATTTTTCTACATTGAAACACTCAGCACACTGAAAAACCCCAACTCCAACCGTCATCTCCTCTGCACCAAACAACACCGTTTTCAACATGTAACATGTTTTTACCGGCGTGAATCGGTTTGGAAGAGCGTGGTCGTCCTGTCCCGTCCCATGACTCATCAGCTAGTCTCCACACAGTCTCTTTGTCAGGCCAGGCACTCTCCTTGCCTTTTCCTACCATTCTCCAGGGCTTGAATCGGAACCTTACCAGTGCTTCAAAGTTCCTCCTTGTGTTTCTATCGTGTTCAGGTGTGAGGTTGTTCACTTGTGAGCGTCAAGTGTGAGTTGACTCAATTAATGAGCATCTTCTACTACTATGTTTCCTCTGTTATTATGTACCTATTCGAAATCATGTTAAATGTTTCGTTGCTTTGATCCTTCATCTAAACTGTAATACAAGACTTGTATTACTTAGTGTATTCCTGGGGTCTGGAATGTTTATTTTTGTTGGCCAGTGTTATTTTCTGTGTACACTACATAATATTGTTGTGTGCTCCACAACTCTAATACCTAACGAAATAACCGGAGTAATGAAGTGAACATTCAACAACACATTGTGTTAGTTCGATGACCAGGCGGTCATCTCCAAATGAGGAGAGAGACCTGTCCCTAGTAGAGGTTTTTGAATGGTATTTTTGGATTCTACATGTTTCTAAACCGGATAACTTTGAGTGGTGGTTAACTGTTTTCACTTCTTGGTCGACTCCAGTTTCCCTAGTTTTTCTCGCAGTGTTCTCAGACGTTCTTATATTTAAAGGAGTTTCACTGTAGCTCCAGGCATGATTACATGGACTCGTTCAAATTGATTTGGGCCAATGCCAAAAAATAATTTCACGAGAAACACCGTAGTTCATGACGATGATAAATATGGCGCGTTTAAATTGGATTCTGAGGAAAATATCCACCTCGCACGCTATCATTTTCGAACGCATGCCTTGAATTCACCAGCCCTCGAGGCGCCTATGAGAATTCACTCATATAGGCATGATACATCGCCCGGACTTTTCATTCTTGTATTGTATCTTTATTCCCAGACCGACCATCCGTAGCAGAGGCTATTTGTTGTCGGGGGGGGGGGGGGGGCTTCAGTAGTAGACGAGTAATGGCCAGGACCTCGGGCTTGTCCCGGCCCGCCGATCGTATATCATTCGCAGGACTCCCTCGTCTATGTCTGAGCGGTCCCGCTTATCTTCTCAACATACCCTGGAGCTTGGTCGTGGGACGGCGATGGGACAAACGCGGGACAAGGGAGTGTTGTACGGACCCCACTCCTCCATTTCCCAAGTCCGAACCGCCACTTTTCTAAATACACGTCGTCCCCGTTCATTCTCGTGTTCACGCGACCATTTTCTGCAGTGTGTGGAACGGGAACAACCTGATGGATAAATAAGGGCGAAAAGTGGGAGGGACGGCCTGAAGAGGTTTCCGCGTGATAACAGCTTTTATGTATTTTTCCATATTTGATGACTGATGATTGTAGTAGAAGAACCACACATCTTATGAGAACAGCTGTGATATATTGTGATTATGATTTATGTCAAGTTGCACGGATTTTACATTCTTTGGCGTTGCGATGATAAATGGCTGTTTATTTGTACCTGCTAGAATACGTGGTTTTCTTCTTATGACATCCCACATGTTTTTGCAAGTGACATTCACATAACAATGAGCCTTCCCTTGAAAAAGACTGTTTCACATTATATTGAAATCACTCTTCTACATCAATTGTCGCAGCTTTTTTTTTTTTTTTTTCTAAATAATAGTGCATTTATTCAAAAAATGTATACTTATAAGTACATCTCATAAACAAGAACATACTGACAAATGCTACTACCCACTGTAGGTTAAACCTGGGCAAGTTGAAATGGCATGAAATTTGGAGAAATAACACCATTGCAGCCAATGAGCGATATGAAGGTGTAGTGCATTTTTCCCAGAGTTGTCGACCTTGTGGTCCAATGAATTAAATTGTTAGAGAATTTCAACTTGTTTAGTTGACACAAATATAACTCGAAAGGGTTTTGTTGTAATGTTGGAGTATTTCCATACCTATCTTTTTCTTCTCTTAACAATATAATATAATATATATTATATATATTATTATATTAAGAATATTATTCTTAAGAGAAGAAAAAGATAGGTAAAAAATATTATTTTTGTATGATATATTTCTGGTGTCAAACACGAAGTTTCAATTTTTTTTCTATTTCTGTTCCAGGTAAGACCTTTGAAACGGCACATGGTCAGCATTTGTCTTCTTCAGAACTGGTGTATGGTGGTATGTCAAGGGTTGTGCGTTAGTGAACCCTGTTGCTATTACCTAACATAAAGTAGTCGTAGGTACCCTTGATAATTCAATAGTATCTATTGATTGATTTTGAAGGGTATTCAAGTATTAGCCTTATATCCTATCAGGTGCACTCCTATTCGAGAATAAGTGGAATTTTTCTCAAAATCAGTCATGTACATTTGAGAGTAGCTTATAAATTCGTTATTGAAAACGTGACGGAAAGGGAAAAAAGTCAATGAGTAGTAGATAAGTATCCAAGCAATAATGGACTTTTAATGGACCTCAAAACTGGATACATAGGTATATGTCAAGGTCTCGAAGGTACGTGATCAGACGTAGCAAGTTCCACATTATTTGCTTCTGGCTGATAGTAATATTTCCCCACAACTTTCCGTGTCCGGCATGGAAAATGGAATATAAGCGAATTTTGCAAATTCGGAAATCGATTCATAAGTCTAACCTTCCGATAACGAAAGAAATTTTGAAAAAAATTGTTCAATAAATGTGAATATGAGAACTGTTGAAATCTCAAGTTGGAATCGCTGAATGCGTTAATCGTTTGTTTTACAGCGGGGTGAAGAACTAAAGAGCTGAACTGATTATGAGCAATATAACTTTATTAGGACAGTTAGAACTTTGATGATTTCAGATACAATATTGGAACACACAGGGGGGGGGGAGGGGATGCCTATGAACGAGGCGAGAGATTAGACAGGACTGAAGGATTGATAACGTTTTGGATCATAATGTGATCCAAAATATTATGTGATCACGCAGGATGACTTGTAGATATTGATTGCAGTGCTGCCAGATGCCTGTCTCGTGAAACCGCCGCTAGAACACTGTTACATAGGCTAAAACTGTTTCACATAAAAATCTAATTTTCATTAAAAACGTTAACAACTAGTACATTGTCGTTGAAATGTGTGGCATCGGTCATGGAAATTACTTCTTAGTCCACTTCTTCAAGCTGTTCTTGATGGTCGGGGGGGGGGGGGGGGGGGGGCGCGTAGTCGGGGTTATCATCTTCGACAGTTGACATGTACGGCGCTGCCAACACCGAAAAACAAACTCAATAGAGAAAATATGTTGAATTTTCGACTTTGCGAGAGAAATAGCCCAATTTGCGGTAAACCGCCCAATGTGGCAGCACTGATGGATTGTATGGATCGTGGAACTAGCTATCGAAGTGACCGCCAGGTGAGGCCGGGCATGAACTTGATTTATTTTCTTATATCTAGCACCGGTTACGGATCCTATGAACTACGTGCATTATTGTACATCTAATGATTGACCTAAATGGGAGAGACTATTGGGAGTGATTGGACTAATTGTAATGAGCTGATGCGTGGATGAATTGAATCCATCTAGTGCGTGAGGGTCGCCTCCATCGGGGAACTAGTGAACTAACTGAGGACACCCAAGCTATGAGGCGGAGTATGGTAACGTTTTCCTATAAATCGTGTTTTAAAGTGTTTGGGACCACTGTTAGAGTCGCTGAAAACTGGACTATTTGGAATCCTCAACTCAAATGAGCATATTCATCGTAGGCTGGTCTTTGGCAGCAACTCGTCTAATTTGAACACTTCAGTTGAATCGCTGATTGTATAAACGGGACAAGTCCCAAAAAACCAAATTTTGCAGGTTGGTAAATTCCCCACATGATGTAGACTCCCGAGGGGAATTTCACATCCAATCGTCACCATGGTCGGCCATCAGGTATTGGAAAGTTGTGGGCTCTATTTCATTAATCACGATCAGATTGAAAATAAAACAAAAACATAATGACTCAGATTGTACTGTGGAATCATTTTTATTAACCAAAGATCATTAAAACAGAATTAAGAAAAAGATTTCACATGTGTGAGTGACCCCCTGTCAGAAAAAAGTTTCATTCGGATGCTTTCAGGACCTGTCCATGGTAGGCCACTCGAACAGCTCGTTCCAGAAGCTATGTTTTGCTGAGTCGGGGATTAGGGATGCAATATCGGAACCAAATAATCGATTATAACATCAAATGATTAATCGTATGCTAATAATCGATGTGACCGATTAATCGGGTATTGAATAATCGATGTTCTATTAATCGAAAGGAAATAATAGATTTTTTAAGTATTTATTTTAAACGCATAATTATTAGGTTTCCGATGGGGTTTTTCGTGTATAGGGTACGACCTATTGTTAAATCACAAGGCTGATGAAGATGAGGGAATGCCAAAACGAATTATTCGTTTTATTATAAAAGTAAATTAAATAGTTTTTTATTATAAATAGAGGGTACCATAAATTGAACCGAACGAAGGGCTGGTTGTACAAACCTCCGGATGGTCATAAAAAATTAATAGTATAAAAATTAAACACTTCTAAAATGTGAAATAAAAACTAAACCGTTCCATTCGAATTTTTCCCAACCATCAGGGGGGGGGGGGGTACCTAGGGTTCAAAAAACGTTAATTTTTCAAATCACATCGTCAACAACTTTCATTAAATCAAATTTTGAAACGGTAGATTATAATCGTAAAATCTAGCCCCCCCCCCCCCCCCCTACTGCCAACAACAGGGGTATTAGTAGGGGGGTACTCCGGGGTTGAAGACAAGTGGTCGTTGTATAGCTGCCGATTATTTTCATTAATCGATTATTATTACTGATTAATCGATATCATTACTGATTATTTGGTTTTCGAATACATCAGGATTTGATGCATTCTAATATGCCTAAAAAATCCAGATCAAAATCAAATCCTGATGTATCCGAAAACCGATTAATGAGTAACAATATCGATGAATCAGTAATAATAATCGATTAATAAAAGTAATCATCAGCTAAACATCGATTAAAATTAATCGATTAATCGGAGTCAAATAATCGATTATCCGATTTGCATCTGTACTGTTGAAGACGTTTCAAGTCATCCATTTAAAAAAAAATAAATTATTGGGTTTTTTTGACCGTCGTAGTTTGTCTTGGGGCAAATCGAGGTTCGGAACATTCGGTTTTCTCAACGGGTACGTGTGGGTGACCAGTCCTCCGATGAATAATTCATTGTGAAGTATTGTGAAGTTCACACCGTTCCAGGCAAATAATTGTAGGCTTCAAAGTAGTGGTTGGACGATATCACGAATTTACTCTGGTCTTTGACACCTTTGTTCCTCGTTTCGATGGAAGAGGTGATTTTTCGGTAAAACTGTGGATACCATTTTTGAACATTGGGGTCAACAATCATAACGCAAATTTCATCCGATAATACTAGGCTGTGAATAACGTAATAACCTGAAACCGTGGGGGGGTTTCGTTCTGGTTGGCACAACGACAGCGCTTTAGGTAGAGTTCATTGGTTGTGTGGAAGAAGAAGTCACGTCTTGGACTTGTCAACGCCGATTTCGTTGATCAATTTCAGAAATCTACCGCTAAAGGTTACGGGACGTGTCTTGTTTTCACACTGAAGGTGTATTGACACGAGAATAACAGTTTTTCTAGAAAACCCGATATTGACTAACATATGGACTGCACTCAGCGAATCAGTTGAGGTAATCAACTTTCATACTCGACCTCAGAAGAATCGAAATTATTTGAGTAGAATGTGAATTGAGATTAAATGGAGTTCATTCCAGTGTGGGTTGCTTTTCCCTCTGGAAAAACACACGAGTCCGGATGTTAAGAGGCTAAACGCACCTCTACAACCGAACCTCCCAACATATTTCACTCCTGATCGCCCCATCGGCTGAAGTTCACCCAAGGTACAACCCTGAGGATCGCCCGAAGGGTGCACCAGATACATTAAGTCTCACCTTAATGCCGGAGGAGGGGGAAGGGAAGGAGATTCGAGAAAAAATGGCTTACTCGGCGAATAGAAGGTTTTCCCCGGTCATTTATTTGGGTGGCAGCTACAAGTTCACCCTCTTCCCCTCAAGTCCCAGGGTCTTAAGGAAGCCCTAAGGAAGACGAAGGGCCTCGCCATGCTGCTCGATCACTTCCAATGTAGTCGAACGTGAGACCGGTTGTCTTCTTCCGCCGCTTCCATAATGTATGAACCTCATATGACATATCGAGCTCGTTGCCGCGACCCAGTCTTTGTTTTCCTTGCCGTAGTTCATGATGGTTTGCATTGTTCACTCCAAATAGCTTCGTAGGAATGCCCCTCTTGATAAACTGGTGCGATTTATACTTCACGCTACACCTATGCCGTAAATGCTAACTGAGCATCCCATTAATCGTTCTACGCAAACTATCATCGTTGACTTAGTGCAACATTGATTGTGAAAAAACCTTGTGACCTCTTTTTGGTTTATTATCCTCGATAACGAACCTTTGTAATCGCTCAAGAAAAAAGAAATTACCCCCTCCCCCCCATTTGAGGGTTAACGTTCAAGATACGTAGATTCCAAAAATCGAATAAAAAATATAAAAATAATAAATAAAATATTCACTCGATTTCTGTAAAATTGTTTAAAAAAACTGAATTTGGATGATGAAATTGAAATTTTAAACATGGATCAATTAAACATTGACGGTGGAGGTTAGGGGTAGGAGGATCAGGTTTCTATATGCACACTCAACAGCGAGGTGCGAAGCACTGAGCATCCTATATATGTGGCTGGCGGGCAAAAGTGCCGTCTCCGTCATCGACGGTTGGCGATCAATTCTGCGTATCTCTCACGATCCTGAGCCAGGTGAAACAAATCGGCTGCTCGGTTAATTCCCGTCCAGCTACGTATGTTCGACAGCCATGACGCGCGCTTCCGTCCCACTCCCCTACGTCCACTGAACTTTCCCATCATTATGGTCTGCAAAAAACTGTACTTGGGCCCACGCAAGACATGCCCCAAGTACGACACTTTGCGCCTCTTTACGGTCATCAGCAGTTCACGTTTCAGGGAGTTCTGTTGGAGGATGTAGTCATTTCGGAGTCTTGCGGTCTAGGATGGCAATGCAATATTCATTCGGCTTTTTGTCTGTAAATTTGTTTAAACAAAATGAATTTTAAACACCAGTCGCAGATAGATGACAAAGCAGTGTTCACTCGGTAAAATTGTGTAAACAATATCTATCTGTTTAAACTAATTGAATTTGGATGATGAGCTAAAGTCTTGACATTTTAAACATGGGTTGAGAATAGATGACAATGCAATATTCACTAGGTTTCTCGTCTGTAAATTGTTTAAACAATACCTATTTTTTAAAATTAAATTTGGATGATGAGCTAGAGGTTCATGTATTATTTCGTTAATTAGATTAGGGTGATCTGCTCAAAGAAGATAATAAACCGTTGAGTCAAGAATTTGCTCAGTTTTTTACCCAAGTTTCATTGGTGAGAAATCAAAAATGCAAACCAGAACCACTGAAAAAATAAGTATTTTATTTATTTCATTCTAAACATCCATTGAAAAATTGGTATGTACTCTCTCTAAGTCGTTCATGTCTTCTTTTTTACACTAAACGTTGGTTGATTTAGAAAAGTTTAATGGAATGATAGAAAAACACTCAAGTAGTAACTATTAAGTTTGATTAAAACACATACAATTTTAAGACGGATAATGTGGACACAACCATTTAATTTCTAATCTTTTGATAAAATTATTTGAAACAAAATTAAAGTTTGTAAAAAAAAAAAAAATAATAATAATAATAAATAAATTGGAACCCTTTGTGAAAAATAAATACCAATGTGAATTTTAACTATAGGTAGGTAAATCAATTTAATTTCGGTCTTACGACCTTCGAATCTTCATCTTCATTCCCTCCGGCTAAGAAATAGTTAGTCTCAGTGACCATCTTCAGGTTTTCAACGGTGAATCTCTGCCTTCTGTCGGCCAAAATATTTTTCTGTCGGGAAGATGTCATTCCGCGTCGACAGACGTGATGGGACAAAACTTCAAGCAAGTCAACTCCTCTGTGTTTAGATCAATTTGACCAGCCATCACTCTGCAAGATCTCGTTAACAGTCTTCATCATTTTCCACCCTGGATTTTTTTCGAGCACATCAGCAATGTGTTGGTAGATGCAATTGTTTCCCTTCTATTGCAATCCTTCCACAGCAGCAATGTTGTCATTGAGCTGTTTGCCAGCAGTTTCGAGACAATAATAATTAATTATTAATCTTCTCAATTAGTACGTAGGCCAGCTGGCATTTTAGGTCATCGGACCACAGCTCTTTCAACTTCTTGATGGTGAGAGCTTCATCGTCGAGCTGTTGCGTGCCTCCTCTTCCTAAGAAGGACATAGGCGTCCCTTTCTCGCATCTACATAGGGAGGTAGTAGCTTGTGAGGAACTAACTGTTAGAAATGGAGCTTTTCGGTTTGATCTGAAATCTATGCTCATTAAGGAGGTGACGTTTACTGCAAAAATCGTTACTAAATTGAGCGAGTAAACGTGCATTTTCCCCGCCTTTTTCGCATTTATAATATAAATGATATATTGCCTACCTAAAAACCTCCAGAGCGTTCTGACTCAAACAGTCAAAATGTGGAGTTACTGCACTCTTGCTTAGCACGGCAGTATTCTCCCAAATGTTTCAACTCGCTTAAGACAGTGTTTAATTCATTTTGAATAGTGTTTAATTCATTTTGGAAAGTGTTTAATTCTAAAACATAATCAAGCCGATTTCTCACCAGGTCGCTCCCTCTCCTCACCACCGATTTGGGAAACGGTGGACAAAAACCGACGTAAAGGTCGCACAGAGAAACAATCGGAGCCACATTTATTTCAACAAGTCACTCCAAATTGTCCCGATAATTCAGCCAACGAGTGGACTGTTAGTTTGGGTGGGGCCGTTCCGCCCATAAATTGTAGAGCTCGCCCATGGCAGGGGCAGGGGGGTAGGTAATTATGTATGAGTGGGGAAAGTGCGCTTTTCCCTCTACCGAGAGGAGTTTATGACGAGTCCCCCGAGCCCACTTAACAAAACACCCCCGCGCGGAAATTTCACTTCCCATATTTCCCCATTAAAGGGCCGTTACGGAAAAACAAAGTCATCGGCAGGGACGTCCTTTCGGACGAGAGTGGTTATTGTCAAGTTTGAAGGACCTCTTTTGGCGCGTGTAGGATTGTAGATTTACTAAAAGGGCACTTGATGGAACGACGAATGTTAATTCAATTAATGCACTATACTCGTTACTAAATTGCGATTTGGTCGATTAAACGCTTCCATTCATCAGATATTTGCAAGAGTTGCGAGGAAATTTAACTTGAAATTAAGCTTCCCGCTCTGAAGTTGAAATTTCGAACTGTATTTCGGGAGCTGTGGATCAATCCCACCGAAGAACCTTTTTTTGCAGTTCTCTGTTCTGCGTACGATATCCATGAGTCCCATAAATGTACAAAATGCATGAAGTTATGAGCTAAAGTCTTTTTTGAATAGGTGACTAAATTATATAATTTACTTTCATTTATACACGGTGTATGTATTGCAAGTAGATGACAGTACGCAAGATGGATAAACTAGATGAAAAATGTAGTTAAACACCGCCAACCACTTGTTTCTATCTCATTCCGTTCCACAGATAAGCCCTTTCATAGGTTATTTCGAGAAAATCATGTTTTTCATTAGAAACCTCAATTTTTCGCTGCTTTTCAGCATTTTTCACAGTTTTGAAATCTACATCAAATTTTCTATTCCTTGCACTTTCAATGTTCAGTTTCTTTTTAAACCGCGATAACAGATCAAGAATTAAAAATTAAAAAAAAGAGTGTAGTTCGTGACACATTTTGGAGGATCACTACTCTTCCAAAAAAGAAAAAATTCCTGCAAGCTGCCGAATCTCACGAAAGTTGTGAAATTTAAATACCTTTCCAACGTTATAGTCAAAACGGCAGTTATCGCCCAATGTTAGAAGGCAATTGGAATGGGAAGGGGGAAAAAACTGATGTCATGCTTATTTTGTAGGATCTTATCTCCAGTAAATTTCATTTATTTGTTATGTAAATTGCAAAGAAAAATTCTTAGGAGGGAAAATTCTTTACTATTTCACTTTCTTACATGAAAGTGAAATAGTAAAGAAAAAGTCATTGAAAATTACAAAAGTTGCTGGAACTGGCGTCCTCTTTGCAGTACATACACACTGACGACATCTGTTTCACACCTCTGATGTAGCCCTTCGAATCTGATTGCTCTCGTTCCTTCACATGATTCGCGAATTCTCGCGATCAGATGGTTCATGTCCTGAATGTGTACTTGTACATACTGTGATATCTGCAATGTGCTCGAAGACCATTGTTTCTTGGAGCACCATATGCGAAAATCATGTCAACATACTCTTCAGCTGTGTATAAATTTGGCATTGTACTTCTTGAACTCGAATCAAAACACACTTGATAGTCTGAAGACTTACGATACTGACAATTATTATTTACAACACAAAGTATGCAGACGAAGAATGAGAGAAATAAGGTAAACAAACAGTAATGCGAACATAGTCCATAAGAATTCAACAAAAACTTACATCATGCCAGACGTTCCTCGCGTTTTTTAAGGTTTCTATCACCTCCCTAGTAGATATCTTTGCAATTTACATATCAAATAAATTAGATTTACTGGAGATGAGATCCTACTGACAAAATAAGCATGCCACCAGTTATTTCCCTTCCCATCCCAATTGCATTCTAAAATTGAGAGATAACTGCAGTTTTGAGTACACCGTTGGGAAGGTAATTAAATTTCACAACTTATGTGAGATTTGGCAGCTTGCAGGATTTTTTTTTTTCGGAGGATTAGTGATCCTCAAAAATATGTCGCTAACTACACTTTTTTTAAACATTTTTATTTCTTGATCTGTTATCGCGGTTTAAAAGAAACTTGCGAACATTGAAAGTGCATTGGACTTGAAGAAAATTTAATGCTGATTTCTAAACTCTGATGAATAAACAATGTGGAAAAGCAGAGAAAATTGAGGTTTCCAATAGAAAACACGGTTTTCTCGAAATAACCTTTGAATGGGCATATCTGTGGAACGGAATGAGATAGAAACATGCGGTTGGCGGCAGTTAACTACGTTTTTTAATCTAGTTTCTCCATCTTGCGTATTGTCATCTACATACGATACACCCAGTATAATATCATATTACTTACCATTACGATTATTTTCACGGTGAAGTGGATATAGGAGGGTCTGTTATTAAATATTTCGCTCCCAAAAATAGATATTACGTTCAAACTGTAATTTAAATGCATTTCGTCTCTGGGTGGCATCAGATATACATAGAAAATGATTCAGTGCATTTGACTTACTGTATCAACCAACCTCCATAAGCGTTGTTTTGTCGTATTCAACATTGCAAACTATGGCGCAATAATTATTGTTCTCTCCACTACATCACATATCAATTCATTATTGCTACCGTCTTTCAGTGGTATGAAGCGTGCCATTTATCAAGCTCGAATAGATTAATTACCCTCGAGACCGAAGTCTCTCTCCGATAGAGAGGAGGAGTGACGGTGCGCTCCGCGTTTAGCAATCGAATCAACGGGCGTCCGTTTCCTGAATGCTCACGCTGTGATAACAGTTTCAGAGGTTCCGTAACACTCAATTATAGAGCGTGAGTTGTCCGACAGCCGGATGCAAATATGTTTAAATGCTCTACTTACCGAAATCCCTGCGATTTTCAATTACGTTCGATCACGTGATGACGCACAAATTCATCCTGAGTTTCGTATATTTGCCATCATTGTGGAATTCTCATTTTATTGTGCTACGTATGATTTGATTGTCGACCTTATGACAGTATTTGAATAGAGGGCCGTTTACAAATAATAATAAAATTGAGGAAAATCATATATCCTGAGGACACGATTGAGTTTTGGCGCAAAATATGCCGGTCATATTGAATCGGAGTTATTCAGGACTCGGAGCCGGCGTAAATGAAAATCTGTTTCCGCACAGTCTGGAATGTAGTAACAAAACCCACAGCGCCCTCAGTTTTGTTCATTTGGTTTTTTATTTGGCTTTGATCGAACCATTTTGTTTCATTATCGTCGATAATGAATTATTGGATTCGACCAACGAAACAATTTTTTTAACCCCACAAAAATCGAAATTCGAGGGTTCACGTTTGGTTTCGGGTACGGACCGACCCCACAATGATCCTAGCAACTTTTCATGACCCTAGGTCAAGGAGTAGGGGTTCAAATTGTGAAAATCTCAAAAATTCAGATGGAACGGTATATTTTTTAGTTTACATTTAGGTAGAGTTCATTATTTAGGATTTTTTAAGACGATTCGCAGCTTCACAATGTGAGTTTAAAGTTGGAGCACGTCAAAGCTGTCAACATGAGGGTGAATCATGCGGCAGCCTGTCGGGTCAATGTTCATAATGACCCAACTCATTCGAACAGCGCATGGTTTTTAGATATCGAAATTAATGTTTTTTTATAATCTGGGGGTTTTAGATTTTACGATTATAATCTACGGACTCAAATGAAAGTTATTGACGTAGGCACTTTAAATAATAATAATAATCAACCTACCGTTTACTGATCTAGAAAGAAGGGTAATCTGCACAAAGAAGATGATAAACCGTCGTGACAAGAATTTGCAGAGTTTTCGCACAGTCACATGAAATGAAATTCAAGTACATTTAGAAAACCAAGCTTTCTAGAACTTTCCGGATACTATTTTCACTCAAGACTCGTAGTCGACAGGTTTCGTCATTCCATCGTTTTCACTTTTTTCGACTTCCATCTAAATAAAATACATTCAACTGTGAATCGGAACTTGAAAATAGATTACCTAATAAGATGTAATAAAGTAGTTGTCAGACTTTTTATTTGCAAACAGCTCATTATCAGTATCAAATTGCAATAAGTACTTAAGTAAAAAGGTATGAAAACTATAGTCGAAAACTCATTGTCAGAAAATTGACATTACAGTTGGGCTTCGGTACCTATTTACATAGTTTTTGACATTTTCATGTCTTTGCTTTGGCACATAGGTAAACTGAAACGGGAAAAATTTGTTCCCTCGATTCACCCTTTCCCTCAGATCACGTCAGAACTCTAGCGACCGGCGGGCCACTACGTCAGAGCCTATGACGCACGAGCGTATGACGTCAGACGGCTGGCCGGAGGCAAACTAGTACGTCATAGCCTATGACGCACGAGCGTATGACGTCAGGCGGCTGGCAGGAGGCAAACTAATACGTCAGAGCCTATTACGCACAAGCGTATGACGTCAGACGGCTGGCAGGAGCCAACTAGTACGTCATAGCCTATGACGCACGAGTGTATGACGTCAGACGGCTGGCAGGAGGCCAACAAGTACGTCAAAGCCTATGACGCAAGAGCCTATGACATCATTGCATACGCAAATAAACTGAATAAATGTTGCCTAGAAGCAATAAACGACACAGAAATTTAAAAGATATTATTAAATGTCAGGTAGGTAATAAGAGTGAAATCAGTGTTGCCAGACAACTTGCCTCGAAATTCCCTGCGGACCGTTTTCAAAATTACTACTTTTCTCTACAAATTCCCTACCATGTTAAAAAATTCCCTACGCGTAAAATTTCGATTGCTGACAATTTAAAAGAACAAAAGAAGATCACTTCCCTCCTAGTCATCTACAAAACGACAAGATCACTGCATTCACTGCTGCTGGTTTGGTTTGAGGATTGAAATAACCATTGAACCACTGAGTTGCACAATGTAATTTTTATTGCTGTCTCAATAATAGTTAGATTAGGTCCAGTCATTTTTTTTTCAGGACAAGAATTGTTAGGTACTTGAGAAATATCACTGAGATAAATATAAATATAATAAGGCTTATTACTAAGGCTCAAGAATGGTAGCATTGGTTACATTAGCCTAGGAATACTTAAAAAAATCTTAATGTCGACGACCAGGAATGACTACGAGGAGAAAATATAATTAAAATGGTAAAACAGTAATAGTAAAACAAGTAACAGAAAAATTTGGGATTGAAAATAGAAAGAAGAGCTAATAAAATCTTAGGTTAATCTCAAGAGGTTATCAAAAATAAATCAAAAACTATTCATCAAAAGAGACCATCAAAAACCAATCAAATCGTCTGTCACCATCGAGGGATTGCTCGCTTTTATTAGAAGCGTATAAGCTCTGTGACGCAAGCAACTTCATCATATTTGGTGTGATAGGGTGGTTGTAACAATAATTGGTACAATTATTACATAGGTAATTGGTACCTTTCTCCTTCATGTCTTCAACAAGACAGAGTGACAGATGACAGTTGATACCGAGATAGATTACTGAACGAAGACAACAACATGGAAGGATGGAAGTGTGAGTATGCTTTTCTTTAAAGAAGAGTTGTGGCTTGTGGTTGTCAAATGACGGGGACGAACGAAACTGGTGATAGGTGTCTACACAAGTGGTTATCCGATCACGAATAAATGAACTAAAATCGTATAATTATTCAATTAATTAGAATTTTGCCAGTGTTTGAATCACGTAACCTAGCTTGACCAAAAATCCCTACGTTCAGCGTAGGGATTCCCTACGCTCAATGCACCCCCAAAATTCCCTACGTGTAGGGAAAAATCCCTACATCTGGCAACACTGAGTGAAATACACTTACATTTCCAGTCCGTCCTTAGCCAAAACGCCAACAATCAGCATAGAAACGTGATCAAACGAACGATAGCAGCTTTGAGCGCTCTGGCGTTCTTTAAACCTGCGTGTTTCTAAGGCAACCTTATCTCTCTACACTGAGAAGAAATAGTATAATAGGAAGCAACAACTAAAAACTTTATCCTTAGCTTTTGCCCACTTTTGAAGAGGGTGTCGACTATTAGTGCAGTGTCGACTTCTGACGCATTACCTTATTATATTGGAATCGTAGTGGCATTGTTAAAGAGATTGGATGTTGACTTAATACTTACCACAATAATCTATCATGTTTCCCATACTAGTGATGATGCTCTATTTGAAACGTTTTATTTTTTTAATTCATTAGTCTGTACAAATTGAGTTTTTACGACTGAACTTGGTCAAAATCAGTCTTTGTCTTTCCTAAACGAAGTAATACAATTGACATTCGTTCTGTAAGAATCCGTCGTCACATAAGAGTCGAGTACTGGAGACGAGCGTTTTCGATGTTCTGCCATCATCATCAGGACGTCGTACAAAATAATCCATGCGGCTGGAAAGAACTGAACACGCTGGTGACGACAGAATACTTCTATAACTAGTTTAATAAATTTGTTTAATACCAAACAAATCATTTTTTCTCCAAACTCTAAACATGATTAACAGTATGCAAATTTGTAAGGCATCTTGAAGATCAAGGCAACCCTTTCTGCCGCTGTTGGTTAATTCTGGAATTCATTAATGTATTAAGTTTGTGAGCCATTTTACATTTTAAGAAAAAATGTTTACATAAATTATTTGAAAAACTCTGCAAATTCTTGACAACGTTTTATTACGCATCTAACAAATTTTGTTAGCCCATTCCTCCAATTTCGGATATTGAATGCAGATCAGTATGATCCACACAGGAAGGTGATCTAAACACGGAAAATACGTGATAAACCGTTGTGTCAAGCTGAGGCGTGGTCTATAAGTTATTTAATAACTTGTAGACCACGCCTGAGCTAGTTACACCTCTTTAAACCATTTAATGGCAGATGTGGGTGGTTGATGAGGGGTATGCGGGAGTTGTCTCTTAATCTATACGCTCTCACCCCCCTCCCCCTCCACCCGTCACCATCAGATGTGGTAGATGAGGTGGGGAGGGAAGGGGTTGTCTGTAATCGTTACACCCCCACCCACCAGTACGTAACATTTAAATTGTGGCTGGAGGTCGATGAGAAAGAGGAAAGCTAGCAGGTGTGGGTGGTTGATGAGGGGGAAGTGGGAGTTGTCTCTTGATCTATACGCTCCCCCCCTCCACCCATCCCTACAAATAATTATATTTATATATCGGGTGAATGTGAATGTGGGTGAGAAAGGGGAAAGCAGGCGGGTGTGGGTGGTTCATGAAGTGATGAGATGGTGGGGGGGGGTGTATGTAATCGTTACACCCCCACCCACCAGTACATAACGTTTAAATTGTGGGTGGAGGTGGGTGAGAAAGAGGAAGGCGGGCAGGTGTGGGTGGTTGATGAGCGTTGTTTGCTCCTCCTCCCACCGCACTTTCACAAGTATTACGAATCCACCGTAATCTTGAAGGTTTCCCATAGACTGCTACAACCCGGTTTTACCATAAAAGTCGTTAGAAGTATTTTAAAATTTAAATTTGGAAAAAAAGAGTTTACATTTAAAACTTGACTGTATCATACATTTCACGATCTCAGAGAGCTTCGTTAATGAACCATTAGAATAGCCCTAGAAAAAAAGCCCCCCCTTTACCACCTAAAAATTTGACGTGAGTTCACGTTTCGAGATAAGTAGCAGATTCAAAAAATCGAATTAAAAAAAAAGTACGCAAATTTTATATGTATGTTAGGCAAATTTGTAAGTATGTCGTAAAGTACCTTAGGTCCCCCCGCTTGGTAAGGGGGCACTCATGTTACATAATTTCTGGATTAAAATCAACAAGCTTTTAGAATAAAAAAAAGAAATTTTGGATCGGACGATTAGTTTTGGAGCTGTAGCCAAAAGAGACCGACAGGTAGTTTGTTAGTTTTTGAGAAAACCGTTCGGTCTGGAAGCTCCATTCTGGTCTTGAATTGAAGCGTAATAAATTGTCTTCAAATTATTCTCTCGTGGCCTTTTTGTAGGAACAGTAGTTTAGCCGGTACGAAACTAGAAAAATGACCGTAACATTAAATTTGCACTTTTGGGAAAGAATTGACAGAGCTCAATCTTGGGTTTCACGGAGTAGTATACGGAGTTTTACTACCACTGAAATTGTCGGGAATTTCAATTCTTGACACAACGCTTTATTATCTTCTTTGTACAGATCACCCTTCTGTCTAGATCACTAAATGATAGATTGATTGTTATTACGAAATATCATTAATTATTAATAATTTTATTAAGTACTTAGTGAAAATTATTAATGATTATTGTTAGTTATAAATACTTTTTACTTATTGTAATCAATAATTATTATTATGATAAAAGTAACTCGACGTCTGAAACCATGCGCTGTTCGAATCAGCTGGACCAGTATGAATATTGAACCGACCGGCGCGCCGGCCTCGCGATTACCATCACGTTTTCGATCTGCTCCAACTTTGAGCCGTCATTGTGAACAAACGGCTGGTCGTGCAAAGCTGCGGATGGTCTTAAAAATTCTAAAAAAAACTCTACCAAATATGACATAAAAATACACAAATTTTCAAAATTTCCAAATTCGTTTTGAACCCCTTCCCCTTGATTTAGGGTTAGGAAAAACTTGGAGGATCATTGTGGGGTTGGCCAGAGCCCGTAAACCAAATTTCCTAATTTTAGCCGCAACGCTAACTGCCCAAAGTGCCGCGGACGGCGGACGGACGGATTTTTTTTTTTTTATTTTTAAATTCGATTTTCTGAATCTACGTATCTTGAAATGTAAACCAACAAATTTTCTTTGGTCGATTCCAATGGTTCATTATCGAAGATAATAAACCAAAAAAATTTTTTAATACAACGCGATGGTGAAAGCCTGACGTCATCAAAAAATGTGTTTATAAAAAATTAAGAAAATGGTGCACATTAAATACCGAGGACGTCTCAATAGCGCGGTATTTTCGAAAATTCGATATAAAATCATCAAATTGTCGTTTATTGACACAGACGGGTTTTCGCCCTCACGCATCTGACCACCTCCCTTCCACCTCCCTCCGTCATCGGGTATATTGTCAATCATTTGGCAATCAAGTGTTGTCAATCAAACATCGGACAGCGATGATCAATCAGTGAAAAAAAAAGCGGACTCAGTGCCGAGAGGAGGCTTTCGGGGGGAAAAAGTCGGTTATTCCCCCGCTGATTGCCCACGTTTCCGATTTAATGACGGGGACGGGCAAATTTTCACGGAAATCAAGAAACGGCGACTTTTTTTGTTGTCTCCCTCTCAACTTCCACTCTGGCAGTTGAGTTGAGAGATCGATAATGAAAATTCTGGTTTTACCCTTCGGGTCGTTTCTTTTCATGGGCGTTTTTTTTTCGAGATCCCTGTAATGCAAGGGTTTGAAATTAACTCTTAATTGGACAGTTTTTTCGCGGACTTCCGAGAGGCGAGACGTGATACGAGTGAAAAGAAAATAGAGATCGGCGTCGATACAACTCTCGACAATATCGACAAGTTTTCTTCAATATCAATTACCCTCGATACGGGTTACCCAAAAGTAACGAGAATGATAGTGATTTTAAAAAAAATTTTCCTGAGAAGAACTCACCTTCAGAACAATTAAGACAGTGGTAGAAACTTTTTAAAGGAAGTAGGTACTTACTTATTTTTCTGGAGAGGTTTGAAGTCGTATTGAGTGGGAAGGGGCAGCAATGCACGTCATCTACCTCCCAAGCCAATCAGAGAGCAGTATTCAGACCAGCTCCGTAAACCGCTCTCTGATTGGCTCCAGAAAGCAGTGCATGGGACCACCCCTGCCCGCCACTATCAGCCGCTGTATCAACTACAACCTAGTCCCACCACGTTCAGCGGGAAAAGTTCAAATTCGCCATTCTTCAATTCGATCTGGTAGATAAACCAAAATGTTCTCGTTAGAAATTACTCGTTTTATATGTCTAAGACGATTTTTGACAATAAAAGAATTCTGACACACTGGCGTTCCCTACCCAATTCGGGACGCCCCCCCAACGTCAATAAGTGACGAAAACATTGACACAATCAATGTTCTCGTTCGTGAAGACCGTCGCTGAACCACTGATCAACTCTGTGAAATGCGTAGAATAGTTGGAGTTCAGAGGATTTTAGTCGAAGATTCGCCCATGGGAAGAGTTGCAGAAAAACTAGTCCCTCGCCCTCTCACAGACGACCATACGCCAGGCAATAAATACCCTGGCGATTTTTTGCTCAATGGGGACCCTCAAGAACAGCCTCGGTTCCCTCTGCTCGCAACAATTGTAGAACTTGCATTGTACTTTTTTTTCTCGTGTAACTTGATTTTGAACAAAACGTCTATAGACAGGACATTGGTTACACCTAGCGATTTAAAGAAATGTTACCTCAACACAAGACAGAGAGAGCGAGTCTACTGCTCCTGTTAGTCTACACTGGAGATCAAAAAAACCGGCGAAGTTGAATTGTTGTCGAAGAGTCAAGTTTAAATCGATAACAGTTGGGTTAGAGTCAATAGTAAGGTCAATAACAAGGTTAACAGAGATTACGTGCAGAGGTCCATCCCTGTTTTTCCTTAACTATCCAGTTTTTTCCTGTAATGCCTTTTTCCTGTAATGGATCCTGCTGCAAACTCAAGCAGCTCAGTCCAAGCAGCGTGATCTCCAGCAAATTGAAGACGAGCCGTTCGGTGTGCTGGGGTGAGTAGAGGACCTAAAGCACGGACTATGGAGTGAAGATTAACATCAGCAGGCTTCTGTAGGCTTCTATCGTGAATTCAAGAGAGCATTACAGGAAAAAACTGAATAGTTAAGGAAAAACAGGGATGGACCTCTGCACGTAATCTCTCTTAACCTTGTTATTGACCTTACTATTGACTCAAACCCAACTGTTATCAATTTAAACTTGACTCTTCGACAACAATTCAACTGCGCCGGTTTTTTTGGTCTCCAGTGTATATGAAGAATGTTATTTGTTGCAATTTTCTAATCAAAGTTAAATGTCTGATAAAAAAAAGTTTTCAATAGTTGAAAACTTTTATTATCAGACAATTAACTTAATCAATTATTGATGAAGTTAATTGTCTGATAAAAAAAAGTTTTCAATAGTTGAAAACTTTTATTATCAGACAATTAACTTAATCAATTATTGATGAAGAAGTTAGTTCGCTTTTCGTTATTTCGTTTAAACGATTCCTATGGTTCCTATCGAAGATAATAAACCAAAATTGAAATTGTTTACCTGACCTGGAGAATCCAGGATTCATGGTAATATAATACCGGTCAAACCACTTCAGTTGTTCAATAACATTATTCGTGAAGTTCATGGAGAAAGAGCTGTTAGATTCGGAAAATTGAGTAAGTAGGTACTTGAATTCGATCATATTTCACTCTTTGATTCTTCCAGTGAAATTCTCAGTAGAATAATTGAAACAAGAAAAAATTAAGCCGGGTTGCTTGGCACAAAGTACACTGTTGAACGTGTCCCTCTATGTCCATGTCCAGGCTAGTAAACATGGGTTCTTGCCACAGCCTTCATTCCACCGATCCCTGGATGCCCTTCATGTTGAGTAGTGAGAACTTATGGTCTTAATCTAGAATCACAAGGCAACATAATATTATTATCTTACTTTGACAATTCCTCTCTTTTCTCATAAAATGTGTGTAATTCTTGTGATAATTCTAGTTTTGACTCTGGGCAGCCTGACCCAAGTAATGTGATCACCCTTGCTGGAATAGGATCTTTTGGTAACTCTTCCTTCAACAGCTTTCGGCTCACAGCTACATCTTCCAGCCTAATTAGGTTCAATCTCCTCCCATATCTCACTCCCTCTTCCTCCTATAGGTAGTCTTGATAACACCTGGTGCATTTCTACTTCCTGACTGATGCTGTATTTCATAGTTGAATGACGCCAATATGATCGCCCATCTCGTTAGCCTATTCGCTGCCATTTTCGGTATCTCTTTAGATTCTTCCAACAAGTGTACTCAAGGTTTATGGTCTGTTCTAAATGTGAAATGCCGCCCATAAAGGTATTGCTTGAACTTGGGGACAGCATAAATTATTCCCAGCGTATTCTTGTCTATCGTCGAATAGCGTTTTTTCCGCCATCTTCAAAGCTCTTGAGGCAAATACAATATGCTCTGAACCATCCGCATATTTGTGAAATAAAAACGCGTATTTGCGTCTATTCCTCTCGTCTACTCTGATGAAATGAAATATTTATTCCTTTGAAAAATCCTCTAAATTCCTTAATATCTCCAAAACTGCTTAAATGTTTAAATTCGTATGGTTTATTTATTTTTTTTTATATCCTTCGGAAAATCGTTACGAGTTATGAATTTCCGACGTTGTTTTACTTCCAATTTGACTGTGTGTCTGTGGTTCTGCAATAATTACGTCAGCGCAAACTGTTGAAAGGTATTTAAACAATAACTGCTCGCGAATACTTCGTCAGATTCTACCGAAGTTTGATTGGTAATTGGAGAATGGACCGCTAATTAGTTAGTGGGTAGGTAACTCTAATTAATCAATCTTGGCCTCCCCGGCGGATAACGGTTCTTCTCTAGAAAACCCTCCGGAACAGCGGAAAAAAGCTACTGTTCGAATAACGGTTCTGCGGTTGATGAAAAACTTCTTCTGCGATCGCGGAAAAAACTGCTCGATGGAAACTGTCGCTCTCTGAATTCCGTCGAGAAAACTTACCTGTATTTCCAAGGCTGGAGTTTTTCTCGGATATAGAAAAGTGTGAAGGCTCGCAACAAATGTTTCTCCCTTAGACACTTCAAAGTCGAGAAACTTCTCATAGAAATCAAAGGACGAATCTGACTTTTCTCCAAACTCCTGCAGCGTATGGGATTTATTGTGAAATCTGCGTTTTTGTCTCGATACTCCTCTCGGGTGGCTCTTTTTGCCCCCCACAGACAGAAAATTCTTTTGTTCTGCTTCTTTTCGAGATCAGTTTTATTTTTTTTATTTTCCCCTTCTCTAAATGTATTGGCGTAGAAAATCCTCCGTCCGATGAATCATGCTTCGACTCTCCTTTCAGTAAAGGAGATTGGCATTCTCATTTCTCCTCCCGACTCCGTCCTCTATCGTTATTTGATATCCACCGAGCCGGCTCCGATCGAGTGAAACTCGACTTGTCTTTTCCTTCTCTTTGAGTTTATTTTATTTCAGTTGGAAACGTTGGGTTTTTTCCCCCTTTTTTATTTTCTACCGAGAGAAACTGATATCTCTGAGAAGTACTTGTCGACATGTGACCATTTCGTTGGAGTTTCTAGTAATCCACTTCAAATGATATTTTTCCTGTCCAACGTCCTCCCAGAACGGAAATTCGTTGTCCCAACAAAAAGCGACGTTTTAGTACCTGACCATCTAAAATACCTACTGAACCCATAAAACTCCAAATTTGCTCAATTTCGGAGTTTTTTAGAGACATATTTTTAAATAAGGAGTTTCACGACGTTTCCACTATAGATCTATGCTTTCCAAATTACTCAACATTAAATTTTGAATAGCAACCAAATCAAATGCCTGGATATTTTGGTGTAGTGGTCAAGATTCTTCTTATCCAAGATACTACTAATACTTCCCAGAAGTTCCAAAACAACCGAACGAAAATGCCACCGAGCCAAATTTGATGTTTGAGAAGGTTAAACGCAGAATGTATTGCCCTTTAATTTTGGTAAAAGTGCAGTTTTCTGACCGATGCTTACCTAGTTTTCGAATTGTAAGCAAAGGCTGAAGAAAAAAAGTGCAAAATTTGTTTAGGGAGGTGATTGTAAGCTGAGCCCTAATCCGGGGTAGACGATGTAAACTGAGCCCAATCCTTCCTAATTGCTCAACCCCTTGATGTGTAAACTCAGCCCAGGAAGCACTCAGACTAGTAATCTCCTCAACTCATTCACTGTAAACTGAGCCCACGGAACTAGTTAAGTAGCCGTTCATTCCACCAAATTTTCATGGTGGAATAAACATATGTACCAAAAAGTATGTTTTTATTCCGCAACCCCGTCCACTTTATCTATATGTCCAACTAATGTATAATATACATATTATGGTACTTATCAGTTGATTGGGGGATAAACCCAAGCAACTAGTTAAAAGTAGCCGTCCATTGAAATTGATATTTCAAAAATAATAATGATAATATTAACGATTTATGGATGAGAGTGGGGGCTATAATGAATCTAACGGCCAAGCTAAAGGAGCTAGGCAGCCCTGGAAGTATTTTTTAAGTTCTACAGCTATGAAATTTTGGCGTTTCCGTGTGTAGACATTATTGGTTGCCGGTGTTTGGGAGGAGGTAGTGTTGAGTTTGACTAAAATTTCTTTCTGAAATTCTAACAGCACTTGGGTGAAACCAAAAATGTTTGGGTGAGATCTGGAAAATTGTTTGTCTAAGTGGGAGTGAAGGGTGCTTGCTATAGTTGAAAAAAACTTCTTGCGTTTATTTAGATAATATAAAACTACTAGTTACAATGATAAATCAGGTAACTATCTAGCTTTCGTTCACAATTTAACTCTTTTTGTAGTGAGAGCCCATTAAATTCTACTGCACTTGAACTGCACGTCACTCATTGACAACACAGAAGGTACTTGCCTCTCTTCAGGCGTCGAAATCTTTGAGAGATGTCAAGTAGCTGGATAACAGCTGAATTTGGATGTCATAGTTCATAGCTTTTTTATGACATCGGTGACTGTCCCCACTTAGTGGTTTTTGTGGAGGTCATCATTCCGCACATACCAAGGAGCGTTTGCTTGCTAAATTTGAATAAACTTGTATAAACATAAATGCAAGGGTGCTTACAACTTTCATGCTGCGTGTTTTAAACAATATTAATTGCACCAAGTATTGATATTATGGAGAAAAAAAATGACTTTGTTAAAATTATCTCGTTTTCCTCAATGCAATCTCGATAAAAATGAAATGGGGATGTGAATCGAAAAATACTCCGAAATAATCGTGAATGAAGATGAGAGCAGCGGTTGATTCTTGAAACCAGATTTGAGTTCAAGGTGATTCTCAAGTGTTCTGCAGGGCAAAATCCGAGTTTTCTTAATTTTTTTTCTTGTTTTAATATCCGACACAAACTTAATTAAATTTATATGGACCAAAAGATTTATTCTTGTATTTTTAACGTTGAAATGGGTTGGGAGTGTTTCATTCTCAAGCGATTCACGGCCTCATTCAAATCACTGAACCTCTAAAACATCCTTCTCCATGCATTTGATACCGGCTGCAGGCCTCGGTTGACCTCCTTATGCCCCTCCCGCTCCGTCGACTTTCACTCTCGGTAGGTTGACCAAACCTCAAGCTTTGGCGGGCATTGGCCGTTTCCTCTTCATCTTGTTCTACCTTGTACATGTATCAACACAACCGGCTCCACTGAAAACAGCCAGCGGAAAAGATGGTGTTGGTGAGAAGTTAAAAGGGAGCCTGTCGAGGGTGCGGGTGACGGCGGCGGGTCCATTAACCGCAGAAAGCAGTTTATGATGCCCTCGGGCTCCCCAAAGCGCCTCTTAATAAAACCCGGCGGAAAATCTTTCTCGCCATTAAACCTCAATTAAACTATAAAAATCGGGAGGTTCCGAGGGCCCACGGGGGAGGGATTACTTCTCAGGAGGGTCCTTGACCTTTGAGTATCGGCTCAAATTGAGCGTCTTCAATGTACCCAGTGGTCCTGATAGAAACTCACTCTCTGCGTTGTTGGTTTATTGAGAAACATTTCTTCGACTGATGTCCTCCTCGATGTAATCACCAGGTCACAAACGATGAAGACAACGGATTCGTATATTCAAGTTCAAACTCTTCTAAGGGCAAGCTGATGCAAAAGCATTGCTTGCAAAAACTGGCCCCGTGGAATCGGACTCCCAAGCCCCATCCTAGTGATCTAACTTGACATTTAGAAACATTTAAACTCGTATCTAAATGGATGTGCACTTTGGGAGAACATCACACCACCCAGATTGGGAAAAATTAGAAAAATGTCTTCAAAAACTCCAATGCAAAAGTAAGATTAGCGAAAAACTTGTGGTCTTGCCATGAGGCCCATAGAAAGCCGTCAAGCGGTTCGGATGTGCAGTTGTTACAAATCAAGCACTCAACGACGGTATCGTCTCGGGCGTTCGTCTGATATCGCTCTGATTTCTGGGGAGCCCAAAACTTGGCTTCGAAAACTCCCTTATGTCATCTTTTAACACGTTGACTGCAAAGCTAAAATACAAGGAACTTTAGCATCAGGCCAAAATTTTGGTTTCCTCTAAATTTTCAAATAGTCATTATTCACAATCATGGAAGAAGTGGAACCACTTATTCTATGTTCACAGTCCACTTCGAATCCACTCCTACAATCTAATATTTACAGTAAACTATTATCACAAGAAAGTCGAATTATTATCACCTGTGACATAAATTATGGCCCCGAGCCATGAATTCCATCCCTGGGACCAAAATTGGTTTAATCGAAAAACTGGTTATTTTGTTGTAAAATATAAACAAATGTCAAATTTTGACGAATAAATTGAACAGTAGAAGAATAATAATTATTCTTCTAGAAGAATAATTATTATTCTTCTAACAATATAAACAAATGTCAAATTCTAACGAATAAATTGAACAGTAGAAGAATAATTATTCTTCTAACAAATTCTAAGTGGTTCCACTTCTTCCACTTCCATCACAAGAAAGTCGAATTATTATCACCTGTGACATAAATTATGGCCCCGAGCCATGAATTCCATCCCTGGGACCAAAATTGGTTTAATCGAAAAACTGGTTATTTTGTTGTAAAATATAAACAAATGTCAAATTTTGACGAATAAATTGAACAGTAGAAGAATAATAATTATTCTTCTAGAAGAATAATTATTATTCTTCTAACAATATAAACAAATGTCAAATTCTAACGAATAAATTGAACAGTAGAAGAATAATTATTCTTCTAACAAATTCTAAGTGGTTCCACTTCTTCCATGAATGTGAATAAACTCCCAACAACTCCGTGTTTGCTCAAAAAAGGCAGCTAGGAGCGCTAAAACCTCATAAAGGTGTAGGTAACATCCTAGACCCACACTGGGTCTTATGGCCTCTCGTAAGAGTTTTGCTAGACCCGTTTTGGGTCTAATTGGCAGTCAACGTGTTGAGGGCTGACCTCGTGGGAAAAAATGGAATTCTAGAAAGCTAACGTTTCGAGTTTTTGCAGTTGAATTCACAAGTTCATCTGAATAGTTGCAAAGTAACGCTGAAAGCTTTGAAACTGAAAACTACAGCAGCTCAAAGACTATATTTTCACAAAGGGATTATATTATATAACTTACTTCCACATGACCTTGTGAAACAAGAAAAACTACCTTTGCACTTATTTAAAAAATTAATCAAGGTGTACTATTTTCGTTTACTTTAATAGAAAATATTTTTGTTAGCCTACAGTGTTTAAAAAATAAAAAAAAATTATGTTATTATGATTACAGTATCTATTCTAAACTGAAGTTATGAACATTTTTATGTACTAACTGGAAACTGTATTACAATAATATTGCTAATTACCAGGTTAAGGAAATTGTAACTAGGGTAAAGACGCTCCAGTTCCCAGCACAAGATTTTTCTTAAAGGGAGCTGTTGCATTTGGCTTATGAAATGTATATTGTGTTATGACGAAATTATGAAAGAATAAATGCTTAAAAAAAAAAAAAAAAAAAAAAAACTGAATTATATAAACTTTGACGGATATAAAAAGCGAAAAAACTGTTCCGAGTTGTGGTCTCTGGGGAAAAGTGAAACCATTAGCATTTTCAAGAAGGTTGACTGAGTGCTTTTCTGATTATTCACGATTGTATTCTTACGATTCACTTACAGTGAGGTCGATACCGTTTCACGAACCTTTTTCTACTATTTAGAAATTTCTTTGAAGAATCAAATTTTCAACAGAGCTTATTGGAAGCGTTCCAGTCATGCAGTATGGCCTGATGAGCTAAAATTCGTCATAGGCGTATTCTAGTCTGACGGTGTGAGTATGTTGAGAGGATTCCCTATAGTTCAAATCGCATTACTTGGGAATCCAATGTAAATATTCATGCTCTCTGCAGTGCATACCGGTGCGGTGATAAAATCCAGAAAAATCCGTGGAGTTCAGTTTGGAATTAGCGCAAAATTTCTTATAAGAGTAGCTCCAAAAAATCGCTATTTCGTCCACTCATAAATAACTTGCCGCTGAATTATGTTTCGATGGGATATGAAAAATTGGGACATTCTAATGCCTAAGGCGTGATGGACCATACATTTTTGTGATAGAGGTGCCACTCTTGGTATCTAGATCTAAATTGAATATTTACATTCCACTTTATTAAATATTCTGCCTGCATATGTTTGTGTTTATTATACATTTCGTCTTCTCAGGGTTTAGCCAATCCACTGGCGTCGGTCCATAATATGGATGCTGAAAGTTCTAGTAAATCCTGGTCGAGATGAAATAGGAAGCTTGATAATTTATGGAGCACCAATTTAATGAATCTCACTAGGTCGTCCATACATGTACATGTATATGGTACGTTCCTATTGCGAAGGTTATTTAATGGTGTACGTATCGTTACCGCCATGCCAAACGCGCAAATTTTATTATATATCTCGTCTTCCTTGGTTAATACCTATGATATAGCCAAACCACTGGCTTCGGTCCATAAGATGAAAACCTGGTAAAGATGAAGTAAGAAACTTGATCATTTATGGAGCACCAATTTAATGAATCTCACTCGGTCGTCCATACATATGGTACGTTTCTATTGTGAAGGTTATTCAAATGTTTAACGGTTAAATATCGTTACCACCACTCCAAAAGTGCCAATCTGATTTTGTTTATAGTCCGGCAGATATTTCTGTGTGCACGGGTGAAAGTGGGCTGAGGTCGGTGAGCGCCCCCTCCCCTCTAATACATACCTGCAGGGACTAAAAATAGAGTCAGTAAATAAGCCAATGCCGAAACACACGTCACCAAACTCAAAGCTCGAATGAGACATTAGAAGGGTGTCGAGGAGAGGGTAGTCCCATGCACACAGAAATATCTGCCTGACTATAGTCATTTTCGTTTTTGTGCACTTTTGGGCACCCCGAGTTGGGTATTACTGAGTTGGACACACCATGTCAGTGTCCACGATCCCAGTGGATTTTTGTAAAATAAGAAACTCGTTTCGCGTATCTTTAGATTCACCTAAACGGAAATGACCAAAAAAAAACCAGGTAAGCGCTTTTGGCGTGGTGGTAACGATATATAAATGAGTTTTATTGATGATCCTTAAAACAACCCTGTAGGGCTTAAAAGTTGAGATACACCCTCAGTTGATCTTGGTTTTTTTTTATTTAACTCTCATGTCGAGAACGATTTGATGGGTTTTGTGATTCGACATTTCGAAGGCTGAAGTATGAGACACCACGCGTTCTCGGTAAATTTCAATTCGACAGATAGAAGCAGTTGTACGAACCAGACTGTTTTGACTCTACAGTTACTATGCGAATGTACATCGTGTAAGTTGTGTGTTTCGTATTGTGATTCATGCGAGCTCCGACCGGCCAGTTTCGTGTCCGCACGGCGCCTCCTCGTTAATTCACTCAGCATTTTTGACACCTCCGTAACTTTATTACAACGAAATAAATCACGTTTTTTCGTACTGCTTCGGCCATTAGCGGTGAAAAATGTAGATTCGGCCGCACGACCCCCAGATACGGTTATTTACAACTGAGGCCCTCCTACAGATGGATCTATATCTCCGTCCCTCGTGATTTATAGATGTCTAGGGATCCCTTCGTACAAATTGAGTCCCGTTAACACACCCCCATCGTCAAGACCTTGATTGGGTCCCTTCCTACCTAAACCTTCAGCTTGGATTACTCTGGATAATTAATTTCCTCCTCCATAACTCTTTCGTGAGATGAACTGGAAGTCATTCAGGTTTAGTTTGTACCTACCGGTTATTTTTCGCAATTCAACCTCGATATTTTACCTCTCGGATTAAAAACGAGTTTCCTGCTCGAAAAAAGTGTAAGCTTTGTTTCGGATCGCACGAAGATAGAAATTATTTTCATTTTCCACCCCATTATCGCCTCACTAAATCACTCCCATTCCTCATTTTCCTATCCCAGTGGCGTGATATTACTGCATCACATTCTACCACCTCTACTCATGAATAACCAGTACATCGATTTAACCCCGTTCTAAAAGGAAGGATTTGAAGAATGAAATGCGGTGGGAAGTTTTTATTTCGATAGCAAATATTTGCCAACGCAGGCTTCAGCTATCGAAAAATCAATTCACTTCTCGACGTTCCACTAGAGCTTTTTTATCCCTGATAATGAAAATGTCGAGAAAAGAAATAAAAGTTTACACTGCAAACAATCAACTGTAACCTTTGAATATGATCTCAAACACGTCGTTTCCCCTTCTCAAGTCGAAAGAGCTCAACGATACCTGAAATTACTTTCAAAGAAGTTGCTAAAAAAACTATATAAAATCGCATATAGTTATAATGTTTAGTATGGTTTAATATTTTTTTTAATGTGCGCTCACTTAGTAATAATGTCTGCTGTTCAGGAATAAAGATTGAATATACGATTTCCTTAGGAAATCAATCGTATATTATAACCATCATAAATCGTAAAATATTATTTTCATTCTATCATGTTATTGTGTAAATAATATTTATATTAAGTATATTATATATATTAATATAGTATATTAAGTATAGTATAATATATTAAGTATATTATACTTCATGTCGAACGAGAAATTCATTCAGGTTCAGCCCATGAAAACGAACAAAACACAAAAGTTTCATACATCGGCTGTAGTATTCGTCCAGTTGAGATCGCTCATCATTGTAAGAACGTCCAGTCCTAAAACGGCTGGAATAGGGTTTAAATTTTATCACATCCTCAAATAGCAGCCCTACTATTATAGTAGGGCTGCTATTTGAGGATGTGATAAAATTTAAACCCTATTATAGCACTGCTATAATTTGAGGATGTGATAAAATTTAAACCCTAAACTGCTATAATAGCACTGCTAGGGCCTAGAGTCGCCATACTCTTTTCCCCCTATTTTCGTTCGGGACACCTGATGAATAGGTTGTATATTCTGTATACCTATAACCTATTCTGTATAAGTAGAGGACAAAAAGACAAAGACATGGTTGAAGACAAATCGACGTTATTATTGTTACTAGGTACCTTCATGGATTCCTTATTCTTATGCTTATGCATACTACTTCCATGCTTATGCTATTTCAAATTCCTGATGTATTAAAAAACTGAAAAATAATCAATTAATACAAAATAATTGGTATTCATAAAACGATTAAAATTAATCGATTAATCTGGTCCAATAATCGATTACCAGATTAATAGATAATCGATTTGCATCCCTACTTACAACATTCCTGCTTAGCTAATGAGAATGTTTGGTAACGAGAATGTTTCGATACCCCCTATCTTCAACCACTTACCGGCTGCGACTGTCTCCGAACCCCTTACCTGCGACCGCGCTCCAGAAAACCACTCTTCTCGCGCGACGCTACGGAAAACCACTAAAATGGCAATTTTGGCAAAAAAATGACTTTTTTTGAACCTATTTCAATAAAGCATTAGGTATCGTGTCTTCCATCTGTTAAAATATGAAAACCCGGAATGGCGTTGTGAGTTTTCTACGACGTTCTAAAAATCGGCCTAACCTAAGATTGTCCTAAGACTTCAAACTTTCAATTCGGTCTCCTGTAAAGTTAGCTCTGAGCCATTTAAGTGGTTTTCCGCAGCGTCTCGCGTGAGGAGTGATTGTCGGGAGCGCGGTCACAGGTAATTCTCCGCAGCTGTAGATAGGGGGTATCGGTTTCGCCAAACTAGTGAAAAGTCTGAGCTAATGTGCAGTCTGCAGAATCTCGACTTAAGGGTTGTTTCTGACCTGTTGAGGGTGTTTGGGCCTAAATATTCCCCTAGTTTTTCACGTGTTTTGTACCCTTTAATTTCAATTCAAAAATGGTGTTGATCATTCATTAATTATTTGAGGTTTGTATGTTGTAACACTCAAGAATGAAATGTACCTAATTAGTACTTACAACGTCTTTGGTTAGTTAATTAGTGTGTTACTACGAATATTTGCATGTTAGGTAGGAGCTGGGCAGTGGTGCGTGACTAGAACCTTTTGTCTTCATAAGCACTTACCTACATACGAGTACGAGGTTCGATTTTCATTCCTACCAGTGAGAATGGAGGGTTTGGCCGGTAGAGCGCCCCTAAGGCCTCAGCCATCAGCCCCTCACCCTCCACTTGGTTTATGCTCCGCTGGAGGGTGCTAATGACCTCCTCTACCCCCAGCGAAGCGCCCCTGGCGGCCGTCCGGGGAAGGAAACCTTCGCGTCATCCTCACCCCGATGACGTAGGGGGCGCCACCGTCGGATGGTGTGCGAGGAGGGGAATAAACCTGTGTATGTTACCCGCGGTTAAAATCGATAGCCCTCGAGGGAGCCCGCCGGTTTTGTCCCATCATTAAACCTCACCTGCCACTTTTCTTGCCTCTGTCACAGCCTCTCACTGTTGTTCCTATACCGATTTTTCTCTCTTTTTTCCCCTCTGAATTTTTCATCCCCACGACATCTCGCTCTCTCTTCTCCACGAGGTTTCATGTGTGGTTCTCACTGGATCCTGTTATGTGGCAAAAACATTAATAAAATAGCTGCAAATGTTTCCACAGTGGTTCATTTTATTTTATTTTTTTATTCATTTTTTTCAAGAAGAAAGAATTTTTCTTGGTCGACCCCAATGGTTCTAAATTGAAGATCACATGGCCAAAAAAAGTTCAAGATCTGAAAGACAGACCATCGTAGGTCACAGTGAGCTTAAAGGCGATTTAGGTTTGTCACAAATGGCGCCAAAACCTGGTATAGAGGATTTTTTTGGCATGGCTTACAGAATATAATCCTGTTGAATTAAAATCAAAACTGCTGCCGTTGTCGAGAAATGGCAAAAACGATAATCTCTTATAATATTTGCATCTGCGAGCGGATCACGTTTTATTGATACTAAACACATACCTATTATGTATTTAGTAGGTATCTATAAAACGTGATCCGCTTGTAGATGCAAACGAAATTTTGGCGTAAAACTACATCAAAATGGAGTGAAATGCCGTCAACCGCATAGTTTTATCTCAATCCGTTCTCGAGATATGATCTTCTACGTATATAGGAAAAAGCCACGTTTTTAAACTTTCAAACTCGATTTTCTCCACTTTACTGCATTCAATTTTAACTTTTGGGCAAATTTTTTGATCAACGTTAAATTTTCTATAAGGTTGGTGTACTTTAATCTTGATAAGGACCATCTTATGCAGCTCAACATTCAAGACGAATTGAAAAAAATAAAAATTCTGAAAATCTGTAGAACGTATTTCTTCAAAGAAATAAATAATTAAAAAAATTAATTAATGAATAAATACTGGAAACCTGCAAATCCCATGAAAACTTCTTCATTCGATAAGCTTTTCAACGGTTTGATTAACTTTCAGGTTATCTTGTGGAGGCGATTGCAGGTACACATTTCAATATTACATATCAATATGTATTTAACATTTTGTTAAATATTTTCGAGTGGAGAGTTCAGATATAGATGAAGCTCATCAGGGATTGACTTTAGCGTTAACCTAAACGTTACATTGTTACGTTGGACGTGAAGGTGGTTTTAGTTTCATTCCTGCTGTCTTATCTCGAGTTAACCATGACTGACATGAAAAATAATATTTATGCAACCTGCAGCTGCTAGAACAATAAAAGGCGAAAGGGCCACGTAAAATAAGAAAAACTGTAGTAGGTAAGTAAAGTGCCTAATAAGGCTCAGAAATAATGCAATTACATACTGAAACGTAAATTAGGTTTGTAAGTGTAGTCACTTTGGGGGAAAGGAAAAAACATCCATGTCAAAAACATCTGACGTTTGAAGTAAAAACATCGAGTATTCGATACCCATCCCTGATGAATAGGTAAATCCCCCTTCCGTGTAAATCCCCCTTTTGTCGTCATGATGGTTGACCCCTGTATGTAAATCAAATATTACATGTTGGATTTACGCTTTTTCGGTTCGACCGTCGAGCCCTCAAAGTGAACGAAAGGACGGCCCTACAACGATCCACGTGGTCTAAAAAATATGTAATTTAAATGTTTTTTAATTGGAATTAAAAAAAAAAAAATAAAAACTCATCTGTTGCATTTGTTGCAAAGTTTCCATCATACGGCCCTTTGGCAATTTAACCTCCATTTTTCATTTTTCCAATGATCATGTTCAGACAAATTTAATTGTTCCCAGGTCCATTGTTCCGTATACAGCGGACGGACGTATTGGTTTATTATCTTCGATAATGAACCATTGGAATCGCCCAAAGAAAAAATTTTTTTAACCCCCCCTCAAAATTTGTTGGTTTACGTTTCAAGATACGTAGATTCAGAAAATCGAATAAAAAAAAACTCTGCAAATTCTTGACACAACGGTTCATTATCTTCTTTGTACAGATCACCCTTCTGTCTAGATCACTAGGTCTAAATGTTAGAGTAATTATTATTACAAATTATCACTAATTATTAACAATAATTGTTAATAATTAGTGATAATTTATCAAGTACCTAGTGAAAATTATTATAATTTATTGTTAGGTATTAATAATTCGTATTTATTATTAATAATTATTATTATTAATAATTAATAATAATTATGATTAATTAATACGATATAATTCTGGGGGTTTTAATACTACGTCGGTAATAATTTTTCTATAAAAGAAGTACCTACCAACAAACATTCGAAATTACCTTCATTTCCGTAGCACGAAACGCACCTCAGAACAACAAACTCGACATCACTTAAGCCATATGATGTTCCAAAGAGCTTGTTAGTATGAAAATGGACCTGTATTTCAACAGTTTGAGTCAAGATCGTGTTGTGAGGCACAATCTTTGAGCCGTCATTGTGAACGAACAGCTGGTCGTACAAAGCTGCGGATGGTCTTAAAAAATTCTACGGAACAAACTCTATCTAAATATGAAATAAAAAACATACCGTTCCATATGAATTTTTCGAGATATGAGATTTTCAAAATTTCAAAATTCGTTTTGAACCCCTTCCCCTTGACCTAGGGTTATGAAAAGTTTCGAGGATCATTGTGGGGCTGGTCCAAACCCAGAAACCAAATTTCGTAATTTTAGCTCAACGTTAACTGGGCAAAGTGGCGCGGACGGCGGACGGCGTACGGCGGACGGACGGATTTTGGTTTATTATCTTCGATAATGAACCATTGGAATCGCCCAAAGAAAAAAAAATTTTAACCCCCCCTCAAAATTTGTTGGTTTACGTTTCAAGATACGTAGATTCAGAAAATCGAATAAAAAAAAATCCGTCCGTCCGCCGTACGCCGTCCGCGCCAGTTTGCCCAGTTAGCGTTGAGCTAAAATTACGAAATTTGGTTTCTGGGTTTGGACCAGCCCCACAATGATCCTCGAAACTTTTCATAACCCTAGGTCAAGAGGAAGGGGTTCAAAACGAATTTTGAAATTTTGAAAATTCCATATCTCGAAAAATTCCCATCAAACGGTATGTTTTTTATTTCATATTTAGATAGAGTTTGTTCCGTAGAATTTTTTAAGACCATCCGCAGCTTTGTACGACCAGCCGTTCGTTCACAATGACGGCTCAAAGATTGTGCCTCACAACACGATCGTGACTCAAATTGTTGAAATACAGGTCCATTTTCATACTAACAAGCTCTTTGGAACATCATATGGCTTAAGTGATGTCGAGTTTGTTGTTCTGAGGTGCGTTTCGTGCTACTGAAATGAAGGTAATTTCGAATGTTTGTTGGTAGGTACTTCTTTTATAGAAAAATTATTACCGACGTAGTATTAAAAACCCCAGAATTATATCGTATTAATTAATCATAATTAATAATAATAATTATTAATAATGAATACAAATTATTGATACCTAACAATAAATTATAATAATTTTCTCTATGTACTTGATAAAATTGTTAATAATTAGTGATAATTGATAATAATAATTAATCTAACATTTAGGATCTTGACATTTAGACCTAGTGATCTAGACAGAAGGGTGATCTGCACAAGGAAGATAATAAACCGTTGTGTCAAGAATTTGCAGAGTTTTGGTTTATTATCTTCGATAATGAACCATTGGAATCGCCCAAAGAAAAAATTTTTTTAACCCCCCCTCAAAATTTGTTGGTTTACGTTTCAAGATACGTAGATTCAGAAAATCGAATAAAAAAAAATCCGTCCGTCCGCTGTACGCCGTACGCCGTCCGCGCCACTTTGCCCAGTTAACGTTGAGCTAAAATTACGAAATTTGGTTTCTGGGTTTGGACCAGCCCCACAATGATCCTCGAAACTTTTCATAACCCTAGGTCAAGGGGAAGGGGTTCAAAACGAATTTTGAAAATTTGAAAATCTCATATCTCGAAAAATTCATATAGAACGGTATGTTTTTTATTTCATATTTAGATAGAGTTTGTTCCGTAGAATTTTTTAAGACCATCCGCAGCTTTGTACGACCAGCCGTTCGTTCACAATGACGGCTCAAAGATTGTGCCTCACTACAGGATCGTGAATCAAACTGTTGAAATACAGGTCCATTTTCATACTAACTAGCTCTTTGGAACATCATATGGCTTAAGTGATGTCGAGTTTGTTGTTCTGAGGTGCGTTTCGTGCTACGGAAATGAAGGTTATTTCGAATGTTTGTTGGTAGGTACTTCTTTTATAGAACAATTATTACCGACGTAGTATTAAAAACCCCAGAATTATATCGTATTAATTAATCATAATTAATAATAATAATTATTAATAATAAATACAAATTATTAATACCTAACAATAAATTATAATAATTTTCACTAGGTACTTGATAAAATTGTTAATAATTAGTGATAATTGATAATAATAATTAATCTAACATTTAGGATCTAGACATTTACACCTAGTGATCTAGACACAAGGGTGATCTGTACAAAGAAGATAATGAACCGTTGTGTCAAGAATTTGCAGAGTTTTTGGTTTATTATCTTCGATAATGAACCATTGGAATCGCCCAAAGAAAAAATTTTTTTTACCCCCCCTCAAAATTTGTGGGTTTACGTTTCAAGATACGTAGATTCAGAAAATCGAATAAAAAAAAATCCGTCCGTCCGCCGTACGCCGTAAGCCGTACGCCGTACGCCGTCCGCGCCACTTTGCCCAGTTAGCGTTGAGTTAAAATTACGAAATTTTTTTTATGGGTTTCGACCAACCCCACAATGGTCCTCGAAACTTTTCATAACCCTAGGTCAAGGGGAAGGGGTTCAAAACGAATTTTGAAAATTTGAAAATCTCATATCTCGAAAAATTCATATAGAACGGTATGTTTTTTATTTCATATTTAGATAGAGTTTGTTCCGTAGAATTTTTTAAGACCATCCGCAGCTTTGTACGACCAGCCGTTCGTTCACAATGACGGCTCAAAGATTGTGCCTCACAACCCGATCGTGAATCAAACTGTTGAAATACGGGTCCATTTTCATACTAACAAGCTCTTTGGAACATCATATGGTTTAAGTGATGTCGAGTTTGTTGTTCTGAGGTGCGTTTCGTGCTACGGAAATGAAGGTAATTTCGAATGTTTGTTGGTAGGTACTTCTTTTATAGAAAAATTATTACCGACGTAGTATTAAAAACCCCAGAATTATATCGTATTAATTAATCATAATTAATAATAATTATTATTAATAATAAATACGAATTATTAATACCTAACAATAAATTATAATAATTTTCAGTAGGTACTTGATAAAATTGTTAATAATTAGTGATAATTGATAATAATAATTAATCTAACATTTAGGATCTAGACATTTAGACCTAGTGATCTAGACAGAAGGGTGATCTGTACAAAGAAGATAATGAACCGTTGTGTCAAGAATTTGCAGAGTTTTTTTATTCGATTTTTTGAATCTACGTATCTTGAAACGTAAACCAAAACATTTTGAGGGGGGGTTAAAAACATTTTTTCTTTGGGCGATTCCAATGGTTCATTATCGAAGATAATAAACCAAAATCCGTCCGTCCGCCGTACGCCGTCCGCCGTCCGCGCCACTTTGCCCAGTTAACGTTGAGCTAAAATTACGAAATTTGGTTTCTGGGTTTGGACCAGCCCCACAATGATCCTCGAAACTTTTCATAACCCTAGGTCAAGGGGAAGGGGTTCAAAACGAATTTTGAAAATTTGAAAATCTCATATCTCGAAAAATCCATATAGAACGGTATGTTTTTCATTTCATATTTAGATAGAGTTTGTTCCGTAGAATTTTTTAAGACCATCCGCAGCTTTGTACGACCAGCCGTTCGTTCACAATGACAGCTCAAAGATTGTGCCTCACAACACGATCATGACTCAAACTGTTAAAATACAGGTCCATTTTCATACTAACAAGCTCTTTGGAACATCATATGGCTTAAGTGATGTCGAGTTTGTTGTTCTGAGGTGCGTTTCGTGCTACGGAAATGAAGGTAATTTCGAATGTTTGTTGGTAGGTACTTCTTTTATAGAAAAATTATTACCGACGTAGTATTAAAAACCACAGAATTATATCGTATTAATTAATCATAATTAATAATAATCATTAATGATAATGAATACGAACTATTAATACCTAACAATAAATTATAATAATTTTCACTAGGTACTTGACAAAATTGTTAATAATTAGTGATAATTGATAATAATAATTAATCTAACATTTAGGATCTAGACATTTAGACCTAGTGATCTAGACAGAAGGGTGATCTGTACAAAGAAGATAATGAACCGTTGTGTCAAGAATTTGCAGAGTTTTTTGGTTTGTTCTCATTTACAAACCATTGAAATTAATCAAAAGAAAAACATTGTCCACATTCAACATTGTTTGTTGGTTTACTAATACAAAACAGCTGATTAGTATTTATTTTGGTTTATTATCTTCGATAATGAACCATTGGAATCGCCCAAAGAAAAACTTTTTTCAACTCCCCCTCAAAATTTGTTGGTTTACGTTTCAAGATACGTAGATTCAGAAAATCGAATAAAAAAACTCTGCAAATTCTTGACACAACGGTTCATTATCTTCTTTGTACAGATCACCCTTCTGTCTAGATCACTAGGTCTAAATGTCTAGATCCTAAATGTTAGATTAATTATAATTATCAATTATCACTAATTATTAACAATTTTATCAAGTACCTAGTGAAAATTATTATAATTTATTGTTAGGTATTAATAATTCGTATTTATTATTAATACTAATTATTATTAATAATGATTAATTAATACGATATAATTCTGGGGTTTTTAATACTACGTCGGTAATAATTTTTCTATAAAAGAAGTACCTACCAACAAACATTCGAAATTACCTTCATTTCCGTAGCACGAAACGCACCTCAGAACAACAAACTCGACATCACTCAAGCCATATGATGTTCCAAAGAGCTTGTTAGTATGAAAATGGACCTGATTTTCAACAGTTTGATACACGATCGTGTTGTGAGGCACAATCTTTGAGCCCTCATTGTGAACGAACGGCTGGTCGTACAAAGCTGCGGATGGTCTTAAAAAATTCTACGGAAAAAACTCTATCTAAATATGAAACTCTGCAAATTCTTGACACAACGGTTTATTATCTTCCTTGTGCAGATCACCCTTCTGTCTATACCAGACTGTATTGCAAATCGGCACCATACCATATTCTCACCGTACTCATACCATACCATACGAATTTCTTTCCTATCATACCATACTGTATTATACCAAATCATACATACAATAATATACCATACCATACTCATACCATGTCATACAAACCGAGTGAATATTGAAATGTCATCCATTTCTGACCTATATTTAAAATTTCAAGTATCTAGCTCATCATCAAAATTTAATTTGTTTAAACAAATAGGTATTATTTAAACCATTTTACAGACAAGAAACCGAGTGAATCCAGTTCTGTGATCCAGTTCTGACCTTTTTTTAAAATTTCAAGTCAATAGCTCATCATCAAAATTTAATTTGTATTATTACAAAAAGGTATTATTTAAACAATTTTACAGATGAGAAACCGAGTAAATATTGCAATGTGGTCTATCCCCGACTCACGGTTAAAATTTCTAGACTGTAGTTTACCGGGAAGATGACAAAAGGTAGTTTTATTCTGGGCGTCTGAGGGTTGGGTCACATAACGGCCGTTTTCGACGCGAAAGATTAGTGTTTTTCCTAAACCTTTGCGCGCTCACTGTGAACGAACGGCTGGTCGCACAAAAATCCAATTGGTCTTAAAAGATTCGTAATTTTTCAGGTCATTCAAAAGTGAACTGAACATTACACGTTTCAGTTAAATATTTCGAGATATGACATTGTCGAAATTTTAAATTTCGTTTTGAACCCCTTCCCCTTGACCTAGGGTTATGAAAAGTTTGGAGGACCATTGTGGGGCTGGTCCAAACCCAAAAACCGAATTTCGTAATTTTAACTCAACGCTAACTGGGCAAAGTGGCGCGGACGGCGTACGGGGGACGGCGTACGGCGTACGGCGGACGGACGGATTTTTTTTTATTCGATT